>JALPQD010000023.1:4998473-5260973 GCA_023101885.1 Typhlomys cinereus
CATACACCTGTACATCCCCACACATGTAAACATATATACATATATCACCACACACACACACATACACACACACACACAAATGGAACTAGACATAGTGGTGTAATCCTGAAATCCCAGTACTTGAGAGGTGGGTTGGGGAGAGAACTGACATCCAAACTTGTCCTTTGACCTTCAAGTATGGACTGTGGCACTCACACCTACACACACACAAACACATACATGCGGTAATGCTTTTTTAAAGATTATTTATTTATTTTTATGTAGTTATTTTGTGTGTGGATGCATGTGTGTCTGTGTATTTCAGAAGCATTATGTGTGCCTGTGGAGACCCAAGGGTGACTTTGGGAATCATCCTGGATTGTTCTACTTCCTTTTTGGCTTTGCTCTGGGGATTCCCATGTTCAGCCTTCCAGGACTAAAAGTACAGGCCATAGCCATTTCCCCCTTTTTTTATAATTTTTATTTATTTATTTATTCAATTGTGCGTGTGTGCGTATGTATGTGTGCGCGCGCATTTGTGTGTGTGTAGAACTACGGACAAATTCGGGAACCACCATGGATGCCTCCACTTCCTCCGCCCTGGGATTCACAGGCTCCGCCCTACCAGGACCAGAAACACAGGCCGTCTATACGTGGGATCTGGGATCCGAACTCAGGACCTTCTGCCTGCAAGGCAGAGGCTTAACCCCTGAGTCATCTCTCCAGTCCCCATTTCCCCCTTTTTTAAGGTGGGATCTGGGATCCAAACGCAGGTCCTTCTGTTCTCCAGGCAGAGACTTACCCCCTGAGCCATCTCTCCAGGGCTTAAGATGGTAATTCTGGTATCAGTTGGCTCTCTGTCTCTCTTAGGAACAACATTCAACTTCCTGGTCTCTTCGAGGGACCAAGAGAGCGAGTAGTTGAATAGGATCTCATGAGAGTTCAGTTTGGCTCCCTCGGGGACTCAACCCAGGCTGGAGACAGGCTGAGAAATGAGGTTCACCTCAGTATCAAGCTGGGCGTCTTCATGAGACCTGAGGGCCCTTCCAGATGGCAAGTTATGAGGTCCTTTTATAAGAGATGGACAGACACAGGCCTAGAGAAGCAGGGGACTTACTCCGGGTCATGTAGGGGGTCTGGGTCCTGCTGAACGCTCTCTCCATGAAGAAGTCAGCCTCTCATATCCTGGCTGACCCTCTTACCAGCGTGGTTTCTGCCAGAGTCCTTCAGACTGGTCAAAGACTGGTTGCCATAGAGATGGCCAGGAGGGCAGTTCCAGGTCTGGAATGTGGGGGTGGGAGAGAGCGTGACACTAATATGCTAAACACTGATCAACTGTTGGCCAGGACCACATTGGAGAGACGAGGCGGGGGACAGGGTCCCGTTCTTACAAGGCTGCAGGGCTGTCCAGCCTTCTCCAGGTCATCTCCCACAGGGAGCAGGTGAGAGAAGGTGGCCCAGGTAGGGAACTTCCAACTGTCCGATGGCCTCTGGGACCAGGGGCGGTCAGGGCTGGGAAGGCTCTGGAGTATCACGAGGCTGGAGGTCACACCCAGGTGGCAGTTAGGGAGGGCTGAGTGGGATGGGACCTGTGGAGGAAAGCCAAGATGAGTGATTTACCTCCGGGAGAACGGTTTCAAGAAATGAAATTGGTTCCTTCCTTCTACCTTTGCTGTACCAACTTCAGAGCTCTGAGGGACATTTGGAAGAACTGTTTTTTTTGGGGGGGTCCTTTGTTTTGAGACAGAGTTGAAACAAGACTAGTTTGGAACTCACAATCCTCCTGTCTCGGTTTTCTGAGTAACTTGGATTATAGGTATGTGTCACCATGCCTGGCTATTTTTCTTAAAAAACAAAAAGCCCCCACTAAACTGGGGGTGGGAGTGGAGGTACACACCTGGAATCCCAATACTTACAAGGTGGAGGCAGAACGGTCATTAGTTCAAAGTCACCCTACTAGAGAGTTTGAGGCCCAGCCTGGGCTATATGAGATCCTATCTCAAAAAAAAAAAAAAAATCATTGTACACATTCATGGGGTGTGGTACGATGAATCCGATCCTCTCTGTTTATAACCTTCAAATTCCTCCCTCACCGCAGAGTTCAATGGTGACACATTTGCTATCTGGAGACAGTCTGACACCCGGGTCCCAGCTTCGCCAGCCAGCTGTGTGGTCCCTGCTCTTTAGCATCTCTATTTATCCAGTGCCAGCAAGTCTCCACCCCAACGTGTGCTGTAGCGTCTGAAGGTTCTGAGCCCACACCTGTGAGTCAGCAAGCCCGTTTCTGCGGTTGGCAGGGACCCACCAGGGTTGCAAGGTGTGGAGGGCTCAGAGCCGGCCTCCCCTCCTGTTCCCCTGTCCAGATGAACCTGGGGAGCGGTGATGGTCTGCAGAGTCACCGACGCCTGCAGAGGTCCCAGAGCGCAGGGGAGACGGTGAAGAAGGACCGAAAAACAAAGAGGCGGAATAAGAAAGGTCGAGACTCGGCTGAGGCTGAGGAGTAAGAGCTGGGGGCCCACTCAGACCGGAGGGACACTGCGGAGCAGGCGGACCACCCTCCTCCTGACCCCTGTCTCCCTCTCTCTTCAGTCTGTTCAACCCAACTACTCGGAAGACCTCCTTCCCCTTCCAGTGGGCCTGGGAGAGCTTTGTCCTAGGTGGTCAGCCTCTGTTTCAGCCAAATCCCCCTATGGCAGTGAGCCACCGGTCCCTCCTCTTGCCCCCGGCAGTCCCCCAGCTCAAGCCTAGACGCAAGTCCACTACCAACCTCCCAGGAGACCTTGGTTTCTGCCAGAAGATGGAGGTTCAAATCCCGGAAAGGAGACGGCTGCTGAGGGCCTGGGGCAGCTTTGTCCTCCCTGTGGGCAAAGTGGAGACCCCAGGGCTGGAGCCACTCAGCCTGAGTGCAGGGTCAGAGTCTGAGGACATCTTGGAGCTGGAAGGCCAGGGTGCAGAGGAGCCCGAGAAGGTTCTGAGTGCTGGGGAGCTGCCCCAGCTCCCCGACAGGGCCTCAATCCTAGAGGAGGAATGGATCTCAGAGGGAGCAGAGGAGGAGGACCACAGTGCCCCCCACAGGAGGAAGGAAGGCGCCCGGAAAAAGGGGAGGGCTCCAGGACAGAAGGCCCCCGAGGAAGGGGAACCGCAGGGCTCCAGCGGTCTCCAAGGGCCGCAAAAGGAGAAGTCCAGGGGCAAGATGCTGCAGGGGCCTTGGGACCTGGAGAGGCTACACAGGCAGTTGGAGGAAGAGCTGGACTGTGGTGAGTGAGGCCATAAGGCCTGGGGGCCCTGGACATTGCTGGAGACCTGCTCCAGGAGTGAAGGCAGGATTGGATGCTGGGGGATGGACGCTGGACACTGGGTGCTGGGTACTGGGTGCTGGATGCTGGATGCTTGGTGCTGGGCACTGAGCGTTGGGCACTGGACGCTGGACATTGGGTGCTGGGTACTGGGTGCTGGGTGCTGGGTGCTGGACACTGGGTGCTGGGCGCTGGGTGCTGGGCGCTGGGTGCTGGGTGCAGTGCTGGGAGTTGGGTGGGATCGCCCATTAGGCTAGGAGAGTGTCCCTGACTGCATCCCGCTGTGGACAGGTCACCAGAAGCACACATGGAAGGCGTTGCGGGCTGCTGTCCAGGCCTCCACCAGAAGCAAGAAGGCCCTGGCCTTGGGAGATGAGGAAAATCTCCAGTTTGGCAACTTCCCTAATCGCACTTTCCAGAAACGACAGGAGGCTACCAGGTAAGGAGGAAGAGAGAAGAGAGAGGGAGACTCGAGGGGAAGGATGGAGAAAGGGCCAGTTTAAAAAGGACCATCTCTTGGGTCATACCTGTTCCTTTACCTATTCACCAGTCCTTCTGACAGTCTAGCCATTCATTCATGCATGCACACATCCATCCATTTTCTGATAATATCCATCCACACATCCTGTCTTCTTGACCCAACTGTGTTGATACACCACTTTCTACTCATTTCTCATCTTCTACCCACCCATTAAGCCTGTAGTACAATGCATACCGTCTGTTCATGGATCCTCAGGATATAAAGGATGAAGACTTGGTTCATCCCTAAGAAGTTCAATGTCTAAGAAAAGAGATGCCTAACGATGGCAGTTTAATTATGCAGTCGGCACACTTGGGCTTACTAGAGTTCCAAGGTGCAGAGGGAGAAGACTGCAGGAAGCTGGGACAGGTCTGTTGGCAGTGTCTAGGTGAGGGCTGAACTGTGTGCCCATGTGGATGGAGAGACTTCATCTGTGTATGTTAAGAAAGCGCTAGAGGGCTGGGGAGATGGCTCAGGATTTAAGATTCTGGCTTGAAAGCAGAAGGTCCTGAGTTTAGATCCCAGATCTCACGTAAAAATACCAGGTAGATAACAGTAGCAGCTTTGGGTCCTGGTGGGAGGAGCCTGGAAAATCCCAGAGTGAAGGAAAAAGGAAATAGAATCAATCCAGGATGATTCTGGAAGTCACCCTTGGTCTTCCACAGAAACACACATTGCCCTCTGACACACAAACACACACACACACACACACACACATACACAAATGAATAAAATTAAAAAAAAAGAAGGTGCTAGAGATCAGACCTACAGCCTCAAAACACTAGGCAAATGCTCTGCTGTTACCCGAGATTTTTTTCAAGGCTGGCTTCACAGGCCTTGATGAGTGGTTAGAAGTGCCAAGTGAGGGAGGGGTGTATTCATTAAGCATTCTTTTGTTTTCTGGGGCAGTGGAGTTGAGACACAGTCTCATGTAGCTCAGGCTGGCCTTGAATTTACTATGTAGCCAGAACTAGCCTTGCATTACTGGTTCTCCTGCCTCAGTGAGTACTGGGATTACAGGGATGTCCATCACGCCCAGTTTATTCAGCATTCTTGTGGCACTCTTTAATCCTTTATTTTAATTTAAGATGGTATTTTTTTTTAAATTTGTGCACATTAAGGCATGGCTAAATCAAGCTCAACATATATGTCACTGCATCTGTATTTTGTTCTCTGTGTTTTTTTTCCACGTATATGTATGTGTATGGGGGGGTGAGTGCATGTGTGTATGCATGCTTGCATGTGGGTGGCACACGTATGTGTGCAAATGCACATGAGCGCACATGCATGGAAGCCTGAAAGTGATACCAAGAATCGTCTTCCATCACTCTTCCCCTTATTCTTTTGAGGCTGGTCTCTAAGCAAACCGAGAGCGTTCCTATCTAGTTAGCCTACCTACATGGTTTGGTCCGGGGATTCTGGGCTCTGCCTTCCAGAGCTGAATTTACAGGTAGACCACCATGTCCACCTGACTTTTTTTTCAATGTGGGATGTGTGGATCTGCAATCTGGTCCTTTTGCTTATACAACGAGCACTTTAACTGCTGAGTATCTCCTCAGCCTTAGTGATTCTCAAGTGTGCAGTACAGGGTTATGAATCATGGCGACCATATCACAGAATAGATCTCTTGAACCTATTCTTCCCATCTCACTGTGGTTGTGTATCCTTTGACCAACATCTCCCCCATTTTCCCTTCCACAAATCTTGGGAATTCTAGCAAGCAGTAGTTTTAGACCTCACATGTGATAACTGTATGTAGTGTTTATCTTTCTTGATTTCTTTCATTTGGCATAATGCCCTTCAGAGTCATTCATGTTATTGCAAGTGACAGATTTCTGTCATTTTCAAGCCCACTAGTATTTCATGGGTGTATATACATTTTCTTTATTTAGTCCCTCACTGATGGACACATGTTGATTCCATATCTTGCCTATTGTGCATGAAGTTGAAATGAACTTGACAGTGCATGTTCAGATACACTGCACTCTTCAGCATACTGACTTGAATTACTTTACACGGCTACCCAGCAGCAGGATTGCTGTACATCTCTGGTTATCTACTTATCTGCTCAGTTTGGGATGAGGTATACCCTCAGCCCTCCTGGTTTGGTCTCTGGGTTTTTGAATCAGGGTTTCCTGATGAAGCCCAGATTGGCCTTGAACTCATGATCTTCCTATCTCAGCTTTCTAGGTTCTGGGACTATACGTGTGTTACACCCCATGGCTGACTGTTGATGTATGTGTATATGTTTGTATATGGAGTGTTTGTGTATATGTGTGCATGTGCATATGGAGGTCAGAAGACAATTCTTTTATTCTTTTATTTTACTTGAGACAAGGTCTTGTTCTACAATCACAGTTGTTCTGGTACTCACTGTGTAGCCCAGGCTGGCCTTGGTTTGCTGCAATCTTCCTGCCTCAGTAGCATTAGGATATACAGGATAGTTAGCCTACCTACATGGTTTGGATAACAGGTGTGCACACTATGATTAGCCTTTGTCCGGTCTCAAGTTGTTTTCTTGCTATTGTGTTCTTTAAGTTCTCTATGTAGTTTAGATATCACCATCTATCAGACATGTAGTCTATGAATATTTTCTCTTCATGGGTTATCTTTATTCTGAATTGTTCCTTTGCCATGTAGAACCTTCATTTCCTGTGCTTATATCTAAAGAGTCATCGCCCAGACCAACATCTTAGAGTTTTTTTTTTCCTTTTTTCCTCTATGTTTTTTTAAAAATCTGCTTGAGAGACAGAGACAGAGAGAGCCATTGTAATAGTTACTCTTATCTGTTGCTGTGAGAGAGCACTCAAAGTCAAACAACTTAAGGGAGAAAGGGAGATTTATTCAGGCTTACAGTTCCAGAGGGGAGAAACAGTCTTTCACGGTGGAGGAGATATGACTGGTGGCTGAAGCTGGAGGCAGCCTAAGTCACTGCAAACATCCTACAGGCTCAGAGATGCTCAGTCCAGTAGTCCAGATGGCTGGAGACTGGAGGGTTGGTTGAAGCGAAGAAGCCAGGTGGCAGAAGGGAAAAGAGTTTTTCTAGTACAGTTTCAGAGAGTCTCTCTTCTACGTCTTCTGTTAGGGCTGGTCTTTGTATTGTAAATGTATTGATCTGGATCATCTCTTCAGGTAGTCTGACAGTTTATCTTAGTTAATGCCAGGTGTGTCAAGCTGACACCTGGATTAACTATCACAGCCATATATGGTGCATGAATGGGAGTCAGAGGACAAGTTTTCTCCTTCCAACGGTGGGCTCTGGGGAATCAAACTCAGGGTCATCATATTAGTGTGCAAAATGCCTTTACTAGCTGAGTAAGGTCTTAGGGTTAAGCATTTCATCAATTTGAGCTAATATTTGCATATAATGTGAGATATTCTAATGCTCTTTCTTTATGTGGATACCTAGTTTCCTTAACGCCGTTTATTGAAGAGAGTGTTCTTTCCACTGTCTGTTCTTTGTATCTTGAGAAAGCATGAACATCAATTGGGCACAAATGCACCAATTAACTTCTGAGTTCTGTATTCTGTCCCTTTAGTCCATGTGTCTATTTCATATCAGTATTAAGGTGTTTTGATCACAGTGTCTCAGTATATGATAAAATCAAGGTGTATAATGCTTTCAGTTGGTTTTTCCTTCAGATAACTTCAAAACCAAGTGTTATGGTCCAAGCCTGTAATCTTAGAATTCTGGACATAAAGGCAGGAGGATGAGAAGTTCAAGGTCATGGGGCTTGAGAGATGGCTTTGCCTAGAAAGCAGAAGGTCCTGAGTTTGGATCCCAGATCCTACGTAAAAACGTCTGGCGGAAATGGCCCTGGAAGGGAGAGCCTGGGAAACTCCAGAGCACAGTGAAGAGGAGGCAGAGCAATTCAGGGTGATTCTAGGCACACACAGTGCTCTCTGATATACACAAAACACATACAGAAACACAGGCACACACATACACACACACACACACACAAAATTAAAACTTAAAAAAACCCTCAGTTACAAAGACCATTCAAGGCTAGCCTGGGGTACATGAGACGTGAAATGAACAAAGTGCGAAGCTAGAGATAGGAGATAGTTAGGATGGAGATGGGGCAGCCAGGAAAAGCCTTTGTAGGAGACACGACATTTGAATAGACACCAGATTAACAAGGAATGGGAAAGACAGTCCAGGTTCATCTAGCACTGTTTGTTCTCTCCACATACTTCGTCGACCTGTTCTTTCACCTGTCAATCCCTTAACATCCATCCCTCTTTCCTGCCTTTCATCCATTCTTCTGTCCATACACCCAACTACATCTCTTTTAGGCATTCACCTGGCTGCTGTCAGATTAGGGGGTCAGAGAGAAAGAGTTGAGGTCTGGCCCTATCTCAAGGACAGCTGTTTGCAAGGGGAAGAGAGCCAAGCCTGTGGTGGGCTCCATGGGGCTCTGAGTCAAGGCAGAGCTGGATTCACTGCTGGAGCCTAAGGGATGACCTTAAGTTGGGACCAGAGGTTAAACCACCTGAGGCTGGCTCATGAGGCTGGACTTCTATGACAAACCCCATTCTTTCCCCAGGACCCCAATTCTCTGGGACCCACGCTGGGTCTGTCTCTTGGGTTCTGATACGGCTCCATGAGTCTTGGGTCCTCCTTGTGGCTTCTGACCCTCCACAGACCTCTCTCTCTCTCTTGCTCTCTCTTTCTCTCTCTCTCTCTCTCTCTCTCTCTCTCTCTCTCTCTCCCTCTTCCCATGCAGAAGCCAGCTGCAGGCTTGGGAGCGGCAGCAGGAGGAGGAGCGGCAACAGGCTGAGATTCGCAGGGCTCGGGAGTACCGGGTCCAGCAGCAGGTGGCCCACTGTCTGGCTGCCTACGCACCCCAAGGAAGGCGAGGGGCTGTGGCTGCTCAGCGCAAGCTGGAGGAGCTGAGGTAGGAGCCTGGGCCTGCTGAGGGCCTGGTGGAGTGAGACATGCTGGGTGCGAGGCTGCAGGACTCCAGGGCAGGAAGGCCAGGCCACTGGACTGCATTGTACTGCAGAGAAGGGGTTGGTTCAAGGCCATTCAGTTATTAGTAACAACCCCTTCAATGATTGAAGGCTGAGGGTCAAACTGTTCTGCATGCCTTACTATACTTTCAAAGCTTATCATGTAAGTTTGAGGATTGGGCCAGTGAGGTGGCTTAGCTGGGGAAGAGCACATGCTGCAAATCTTGGTGATCTGAGTTCAATTCCCAAAATGCACATGGTGCAGAGAACTGACTTCCCCAAAGTTTTCCTCTAACGTCCATACATATGCCGTGCACACACATGCATGCACACAGCAATAAAAAAGTTCTCCAGTTAGGGCTGGCAAGATGGCTCAGGGGTTAAGACTCAGTCTTGCAAACAGAAGGTACTGATTTTGGACCCCAGGTCCCACGTAAAAAGACCAGGAAGAAACAGCAGCAGCCTGCAGTTCTGGCTCTGGTGGGCAGAGCCTGGGAAATCTCAGAGTCAAGCAAGAAGATAGAAGCAAAATCTAGGATGATTCCTGAAGTCACCCTTGGTCCTCCACAAGGACACAAAGTGCCCTCTGACACACACACGCGCGCGCGCGCGCGCGCACACACACACACACAAACACACACACACCCCACACTCTCTCTCTCTCTCTCTCTCTCTCTCTCTCCAGTTAGGAATATTTAAAAAAGAGATAGTTGATTAGTCCATGAATCGCTCCAGTGGGCCCAGTCCTGGAGACATAGTATTCATGGCTGGCTAGAGTTCTTTATTTCTTCCTATATGTTGTCTATTTTTACTTTTTCCTTCCTGTTTTTAATTTTATTTGTGTGTGTGTGTGTGTGTGTGTGATTATGTGGGCACATCTGTCACAGTATGAACATGGAGGTCAAAGGACAACTTTGTTCTCTCCTTCTACCTTTATTCTTTCTTTTCTTTGCTCTCCCTCCCTTTTTCTCTTTTTCTCTTTCTCTCTTTCTTTCATCTTCCTTTCTTTCTTCCCTTCTTCTGGCCCTGGTGGGAAGAGCCTGGGAAATCTCAGAGTCAAGCAAGAAGGTAGAAGCAAAATCTAGGATGATTCCTGAAGTCACCTTTGGTCCTCCACAAGGACACAAAGTGCCCTCTGACACACACTTCCTTCCTTCTTTCCCTCCTTCCTTCTTTCCTTCCTTCCTTCCTCTTTCTCTTTCTTTCTTTCTCTCTCTTTCCTTTTTTCTCCCTGTAGCCATGGTCCTGGAATTCACTACGTAGCCAAGGCTGCTTCAAATCACGGCAATTACATATCTCAGTGCTAGATTGGCTTGCACCACCTCATCTGATTTTATTTTCTCTTTCCTACTTATTCTTTGACAATTTTACAAATGTATGATTTATTAGTCAGATTCTCTAGAGATGAAGAATCAATAAAATGAATATATATAGGGAATGTGTTGTGTTGGTTTACAGATATGGCCAAGGTAGTCCGACGATGCTGCTCAGTCTAGTAGTCAAGCCGGTGATGGCTGAAAGCTGGAGGATTCCTAGAGTCTTTAGTCTAGTTGAAGACTTGGAGGGTTGGAAGGCCAGAGGATTGAAAAAATGAAGAAACTGGGCAGCCAGAAGGAAGAGTGATTCCTAGCACAGCTACAAAAGCATCTCTTCTCTTTGGTGGTTCCCTTTTATATGGTCCATTACTGGGAGGTTCCTATGAGATCTATGGAGGTTCTGATGGGATCTAGGGTAGGTATAATCCCTAAGTGTGGCCTCAGCTGATTTTAGTTAATACCAGGTGTGTCAGGTTGGCACCCGGATTATCTATCACACATGACATCTTGATTTTATCCACTCCATTCCTGTATCCACTTAGGAGGCTGAAGCAGGAGGATCATGCATTTGAGGCCAGATTGAATTATGAAGAACAATCCATTTTCAGAATCCTAAATATGTAAATAGGGCCTAGGGGGATGCTTAATTAGTAAAAAGCTTGTTGCCTAAGTGTAATGACCTGAGTTCAATCCCTAGAGCAGGGAGAGAGGGAGAGAGGGAGAGAGGGAGAGAGAGAAGAAAACAAGGAAGAAAACTGGGTGTGGTTACATACCCCAGTGATCCTACACTGGAGAAGCAGAGACAGGAGAATCCTGGGGCTCGCTGACCAGGCGTGTAGCCAAATCAATCATCTCCAGATTCAGTGAGACCCCTCTCAAAAATTAAGGTGGAAAGGCTGGAAAGACTGCTTAGTGGATGTGGTGCTTACTGTGCAAGTGTGAGGACCAGACTTTGGATCCTCACAAGCAACATGCAAGCCAGGCAGGCTCAAGGCCGCTTGTAGTTCCAGTACCTGAAGGCAGAGGCACACTGGCTACCTAGACTAGCTGACAAGGTGAGCTCAACTGAGAGACCCTGCCTCAATAAATAAATTAGAACCACGGAGGGAGACACTTGGCATCAGTTTCAGGCTCTGTATGCACATGCACAAAAATAAGGTGGAAAATATTGTCCAATATTGACCCTGGCCTCCACACATGTGTGTAGACACACAAACCACACATAGACACATACAATAAATAAAAAAAGAGAGCAAAGCAAGAGCTCCAAATTCAACATAATGAGGAAAACAGAGGCCATCACGTAGAGATTTAACGCAGCTCAGAACTGCCCCAACACTCGGAGCTTCTGTAAAATCCCTCTTGAGTGCTGAGAATCCGAGGAGGAACTTGTGTTCTCGGCATGATTTTCCAAGCCTGTTTCCTCCAGGGACAAGGTTCCTTCTCTCACACCCAGTCCAAACTGTAGGGCTTTTCCAAGGTTACTGCCTATATGCCAGAGAGTCCTGTACATAAGCCAAGCCTCAAGGCTGAAGAAATGACTCAAGGGTTATCCCTTTGCCTCACAAGCAGAAGGACCTGAGTTCAGATCCCATGTACAAAGCCTCATGTAAAAATGCCAGGTAGAAATAGTAGCAGCCTGTATTTCTGGTCCTAGAAGGCCTAGAGCAAAGCAATAAAGGGATAGAGCAATCCAGGTTGGTTCCCGAAGTCTCCTGTGGGCTTCCGTGGTACACGTAGTGCCCTCTACACCCACATGTACTTATCTATATACCTATACCTACATCCTCCCACCTCCCTCCCCCACAGAATCAAGCTTCATTTGCTTGTTCCTTCCATCCTGCCTGTGGGTGCTGCCATCACACTTTTTTATGCTTTATGATAGATGCCTGGTCCCATATGGCCTCATAAGGAAAGCCACTTGCTGCCAGGACTTGCTGTTTGTAAAAGGCAGGGACAATTGGCTGGTTGAGTGTACACACACTAGATTTTTTTTCAGTCTCATATATCCCAGGCTTGCCTGGGACTTGATATATAGACAAGGATAACCTTGAATTTCAGATACTCCTGCTTCTACCTTCCAAGTGCTGGGATTACAGATGTGTGACACCATGTCAAGGTTATGTAGTACTGGGGACCAAACCCAGAGCTTTATGCATGCCAGGCAAAGGATTCTACCAACTGAGCCACATCCCCACACACTGGATTTATTTTTATTTTAAAAGGTTTTTGGAGACATACATGCATCATAGCATGTGTGTAAGCCATCACATTAAGTTTCAGGATGTGCTCTTATTATTTTGTGTGTGTATGTGTGTGCCTGTGGAAGGCCAAGTGTAACTTCCAGAATCATCCTGGACTGCTTTACCTCCTTTTTACTCTGCTCTGGGGTTTCCCAGGCTCCACCTTCCAAGGCTGGAACTATAGGCTGCTGCTATTTCTGCCTGGTATTTTTTATGTTGAATCTGGCAATTTGAACTCAGGTCCTTCTGCTTACGAGGCACAGGCTTTAACCCATGTGGTCTCTCTAGTCCAATGTGTTCTTTTATCAGTGAACACATGTCCTTGCTTTCGCTGGCCATTTCCTAAGCTGTCTACACACAGAAGCAGAGAAAGCGTAGGTGAACTTGCCTAATCCTTGTTACAGCCCCACGAACAGAGACCTTCCCAAAGTCACACTCCGGGCATGATTCCCATCCTGATAGTCCCAGCCAGGAGCCAGGATTGGATGAAGCGTGTGTGTGTGTGTGTGTGTGTGTGTGTGTGTGTGTGTGTGTGTGTGAAGGTCAAAGGAGACTTCTATGTCTTCAGTCTAGGCTCCATCCTGGGGATGGGTTGCGTTCATGGTAATTGCCCATCGGCCTGTCTTTCCCACAGACGCCAGGAGCGGCAGCGCTTTGCTGAGTACCAGGCTGAGCTGCAGGGCATCCAGCATAGGGTGCAGGCCCGGCCCTTCCTGTTTCAGCAGGCCATGCAGGTGAGGGCTAACACCTGTGTAGACAGAGAGAGGGGCTGCCTCGCCAGGCATGCAGGGAAGCGAGGTTGGAATGGGGTGCTATCTGAGGGCCATCCTGGAAGTCCTTGGTCCCTTTCAATAATCAGAGACCCCGCCATCCTTGTAGTGGAAAGCTTTCACCCCATCTCTCTCGGCAGACCAATGCCAGGCTCACAGCAACCCGGCGCTTCTCCCAAGTGCTGTCGGCCCTGGGAGTAGATGAGGAAGAGCTGTTGGCGGAAGCAGGAAACACAGAGGGCACTTCCAGGAAACATAGGTGAGGCCATCTGTCAAGCCAAAAACTGTCACTGCCAAGCTGAGGTGGGACAGGCACCCACACCAGCTCTGGGCTCTGCAGCCTCCTCTGTGTCACCCCGGCAGCCCAGGGTCATGTTCCCTACTTTCCAAAGAGGAAAAAGAACTGGAGGGGGCCAGGTCCTTGCTTGGAGACATGGGAATGAATAATGAGCAGCAGAGCTAGTCTGAGACTGCCACCTTTCGAGTCGCCCACCTGCACCCTGTTGGCCCTCAGGTCGCCAGGCTGCTCTAAACTGCTGTCCCCTACACTGCAGGAAGGAGTATCGTCTCCCAGATTAGGGGACACATTTGAATGACTGCCCCGGGCATGGCGGGCATGGCGGGTATGGCGTGGGGAGACTGCAGAGCCCATTGGCCTCTATCTGTCTTTAAGGAACCACCACCGGTCAGTGGGGGTTGAAATGGAGTCCTCTTCTTGGAGTCCCTCTAAGGCAGAACACAAGGGCAGACACTCCTCCCCAACCCCCAACGCAGAGTACAGTCCCTAAGATTAAAAATTAAAGGCTTTATGGTAAATAGTGTGAGATTTCTGAGGGGAGTTGGCAGTGCGTTGGCACAGGAAGTGGCAATTGAGTGGCAACAGGTTTAGCCCAGGCTCCCACATCCTTCCCTCAATCCCCCTCCAGCACACTCTCCGCTCCTGAGGGGCAGGACGTCTACGAAAAGAACGGCTGATGCTTCAACATATTCGCAGGAACCTAGAAATTCTCGAGGATACACTGATCCTGCCTTGTGGCTGCTCAGCCATGGAGCTGGGCTTCATACAACACACCCAAACGTGCTGAGCCAGGGGAGACAGGGAGGCCACAGAGAAGCACCTGTTTGGGGAAGGGTGGTGGTGGGAGGGATTGCGAGAGCCAGTAATTGAAAGTTCCCTCTCGAGGGAACAAGGAAGGAAAGGGAGAGAAAGATCCAGTGTGTAGTTGGTGGCTCACGTCTATATTTCCAACACTTGGGAAACTGAATGAAGCAGGAAGCCCAGACCACGCGTTTGAGAGCAACCTAGGCTTCAGAGCGAGACCATCTCATAAAACAAACGCACAAAGGAAAATTTCATGCACCGGGCACACTAGAATTGCATCCAAGCCCGAGGTGGCGGCGCACCTGCAATCCTAGCATCCCAGCGCCAGCGAGGCTGACAAGGGATCGCCGTGAGTTCGAGACAAGTGTGGGTTACACAACCAGTACCAGGTCATGCAGGGCCACATGACAAGACCTCATCTTAACGCGGCACAAAGGAATCACTGGTCACGGGGTAGGTGCCCAGGCCCAAGCTCCTAGGGAGTCGCTTAGCTGTTCGCAGCGCAGGTTAAAAAGACTCCACCCAAATGCAGCAAACAAGACCCATCCCAAAGGATGCGGGGAGGGCGGCGTTCGCTGACACCAGGGGCAGCGGGGCTGCGAGCAGGGGGTGGAGCTGGTGTCTGGGCGCACGACGCAAGCCTCTGCGACACCTCCCACCGCGAGACGCAGCCGAGATGCCCGGAAGCCCAGAGAAGGCTCGCGTCGCCCCCAGAGCGGACCAAGCCCATTCCGCACCACGAGAGAGGGCATGCGCAGACCCCGCCCCCGGAGGCCGCAAACGCCACTCAGGCGCCCTTCCGGCTTTCCCGTGAGCCTCTGGGTCCGGCCGGGATGTGCGCTCCGGAAGCAGCCGCTCTTGGTTTCCGGCAACAGAACGGCGGCGGCCGTGCGACCCGGAAGCGTTTCCATTTTGCGTCGTCGGGGCTGGCGGCGGCCCGGCTCCAGGCGGACGTACCACCATGGGGTCGTCAAAGAAGCACCGCGGAGAGAAGGAAGCGGCCGGGACCACGGCGGCAGCCGGGGCGGGGGGCGCCACCGAGCAGCCGCCGCGGCATCGGGAGCACAAGAAACACAAGCACCGGAGTGGCGGCGGCGGCGGTGGCGGCGGCGGCAGCGGCAGCGGCAGCGAACGACGGAAGCGGAGCCGGGAGCGTGGCGGCGAGCGCGGGAGCGGGAGGCGCGGGGCCGAGGCGGAGGCCCGCAGCGGGGCGCACGGGCGCGAACGGAGCCAGGCCGAGCCCTCCGAGCGGCGCGTGAAGCGAGAGAAGCGCGATGACGGCTACGAGGCCGGTGAGGGCGGGGTGGGGCCCGGGCGCGCGAGCCCGGAGGGTGCGGGCTTGTCTCCAGGTTCTCGTGTTAAAGGGTCTTTCCTCCGGTGGTGGAGCTGCGACAGGACTCGCTGCACAAGCTCCAGGAAACAGATCTTCTGACTGCGCTTGCACATCCCGGGCCTTCGGTTGTTGCGTGCGCGGGGTGGGTGAATGAAGCGGAGCGAGCGTGTGCAGAGGCGAGGGAAACCTGCTGGCCGGCACCAGCTGTGCCACTGAGCCATCAGCACAAGCGAGAAGTCCGGTGGGCGATGCTGTTCGCCTGCATGTCGCCGATAAATTCACCTAACAGCTTAGAGAAACAAGGGGCTTTCATTCCTTCTACGAGTCTTGCTTACAGTTTTTAGTCCAGCGTGGCAGGAGAGCTCACACCAACACCAGGAGCCGAGGGAACGGGCCACACCACATCCACAGGGATTTCTGCGAGAGGGGCAAACCTCACTTAATAATAGGATAACCGCTCTCCCAGACCCCACCTTCAGAGTAAAAGCTGTGCTTGCTGGCCCCTGCCCTCCCTCCAAGTAGTCAGCAGGACTTGCAAAGCCGGCGCTTAGCCACGTACCTAATTGGAACAGAGGGCAGGACACACTCTCTCCTCACGCCCACATTCCCAGGGATAAAAACTTGGTTCCACTTTTAGATCCCGCCTCTTCTCCCTCCGAGAATTAGTCCTTAAGCTGTCATCTAACTATGTAATCATTAAACCTTTCCCATTTCTTGTCCGTGGAGTAGTGCACCCACCCTTTCCTTTTTTTAAAGCTTAACGTTTGCCAGACTTCAAGTTCTGCAAAAGTATGCTGAAGCCTGTCAACTTACCAAACCAGCTCCCACCATCTTATCTGTCTAGGGAATAGTCCCACCCACTGTGGGCTGGGTCTGCCCGCATCAATTAGATAATCTCCCACGGGCTTGCTTAGTTAGTTGCCTGAATTACAGATGTGCTCAAAATTCAGCCTTCAATTGTTAAGTTGATATCTGTAGATCTAACTATCACAGCTGCATTGGGCTAATAGTGTGGGACTCATGGAGAAGATATGCGGTGGTAAGATAGGCTGGAGTCTGCACAGCAGGACTTGGTGGTGTCCACTCAGTTGAGAAATTTGGACTGTGTGTTTAAGGTAGTAGTGAGCCATGGATCTTAGTTGAAAGTTGGTTAAATTCGTAAAGGATCCAGACTGCACTGAGAGATTGGTGAGGGGTGGAAGGATGGAGGCCTGGGAATTAGAGGGGTAATTAGCCTGGAGGCAACGGGTGATGCGGGGTCAGGGTTAGAGTGAAGAGGTGTTTTGGAAGTGTCTTGAACAGAATGTGTTGCGAAGAAGGGTGGTGATGTCATCCGTGGAAACTGGGTGTGGGAGAGAAGCAGATTTGAGGCAGGTGAAGATAGTGAATGTATGATAATGAATGCAATGTAGAGAACGTTGAGGTTGATGTGGTTGGAATAACCCAGGGCTTGGGCTGGATTGAGTGGCTTACGTATTTAGTAGGCCACTGAAGTACCCTGAGAGAGTATGCAGTGAGAAGCTGGGTTAGGAGTAGAAGTTCAGAAATACCAATAGCTTAGTCTTAGGCAGAGGGATGTGCCACAGAAAAGGGGGGGGGCAAAAAAGACAGGGAAACCAGAGGCCTGGATTATAGGTTCTGTGGGAAGACCGCCATGGAAGAATAGGTAAAACTAGAATTTCTGAGAGTCCCTGGGGTATGAAAAAAAAGGGGACAATTGGGACTTGAGAGAAAGTCTGTAGAAGGGTGGGGGCCACCATGGCCTGGGTTTACCCACCACGTAGATAGTCTCCTGCAGGCTGGCTCAGTCAATTATTCTTTACAAATATGCACAGAGGCTGAGCTGTCAATTGTTGAGTTGACATTCGTATGTAACTCTCACATGATGTGTGTGTGGTGGGCATTTGAAGAGAGGATCCACTCACGGTGGTGGCTGATAGAGGGAGCCCTGTCTGGTGATGTCCTTTCTGTGTGAAATTTGATGAAGTCACTCCTGTTCCTTAGGTGGATAGAGTCAGTTGCTGGACAAATGCTTATGACAACATCTGGCATAGAACCGGCACTGATATGTTCCCTTCCCACACAGTCACGTGCTGACCCAGCCCCTGCTCTAGGCACAGCCAGCCAGAAATGAACTGTGCTTCAGATTTCAGGGCAGCTTTAGTTCTGATCAGTAATTGGAGGGTTTTGTGAAGGAGGTTGTGTTTGATCTTTGCATTTGGATAGAATTTTTATAAAAGCATGACTAGAAAGGACAATGTAAGATAAGGATAAAATATACAAAAAAAATTCAAAAGTACAATGAGATGTAGAAAGCTGGACGGCATGAGTCAGAAAAGATGTGTAAAGAGATGGCAATTTGATAGACAGGGGTTTGGCTAGAGAAGCTACTGGGGAGCTTTGGGAGAAAGAGCTGCTGTTTTCTGGGGTCCTAAGCCCAGGTGCTGGTGCTGGTGAGTAGCTGTTTGGCACTGCAGCTAGAGCCAGCTCTGCTCTTGGTCCTGTGTTCAGATCTTTTTTATTTATTTATTTTTTAATTCTAAATTTTTAAAATTATTTATTATTTATTCAATTGTGCGTGTATGCGGATGTGTGTATGTATGTGTGTATGTGTAGAACCACGGACAAATTCGGGAACCACCATGGACGCCTCCACCTCCTCCTTGTTACTCTGCCCCGGGATTCACAGGCTCCACCCTACCAGGACCAGAAGCGCAGGCCGCCCCTGCTTCTGCCTGGCATTTATACGTGGGGTCTAGGATCCGAACTCAGGACCTTCTGCCTCCAAGGCAGAGGCTTAACCCCTGAGCCACCTCTCCAGCCCCCTGTGTTCAGATCTTGAGCCATGCTTTTTCTTGTTCCAGCTGCCAACTCCAAAACTAGCTCAGGAGATGCGTCATCACTCAGCATCGAGGAGACCAAGTGAGTGTTTCCTAATGTATCTCCTTTTTATCCTGCGACAGGTCATCTGGGCAGCTACTTGGGAGCTCCCTCACCCTAAAGGGAGCCATTTGGAATTGAAATGGCCACATAAGTCATCTTAGCCACACATGGGGTTACAGGGCAGGAACGAAGGCCTAAGAGGAAGGAACAGACAAGGCCTGATGCTGTGTTCCCTGAGCTGGAAGCCAGTACCTTTCTTAATGTTGTGGGTAGGCTGTCTGGATCAGGGCGTGTTTAGGACCATTCACCCACACCCTGTTTTTACTTCCTGCCTGATCAGAAATTTGCCCAACACCCCATTTTTGTATAGTCACTGACACTTGTATCTCTTGTCCACAGTAAACTCCGGGCAAAGTTGGGGCTTAAACCCTTGGAAGTCAATGCCATCAAGAAAGGTGAGTGTAGGGCCAAGGGTAGGGTTGATATGGGGGCATTCAGGTGAGTAGAGGCCATCTGAAGGGTCTTTAGAAAGTGGAGTTGGCACACACAGGTGGCACTATTCAATGACCTTGTATGCATTTTGCCAGAGGGCTTAGCGTCTTTTATGGCACAGTAGATGGGCAGGAATGTCTGCTCTGGTGGTCCTTCACCCTAACTTGCATTCCACCTTATATCCCAGCCTGTACCCTCACTCTGCACCTATTGTACCCTTATGCCCTCGTCCTACCTCCTTATTCTCACATCTCAGCCTGTACACTCACCCTGGCCTTGGGGTGAGTGATAATGCACAGTTGCTGAAGACTGTAGGTTTTTTTTTTTAAAAAACACCATGATTTGAGGAGCTTTGTAAGGCATGGGGGAAGAGCCCTGTCTGTCATGTTGCATGGGGTGATGGGAGTTAGGGATGAAGTGGGAGTAGGGAGGTGAAGGGTTCTCTTCCTGCACTCTTGGCCCCTTCTGGCCCCCAAGCTGGAAGGGGCAGGGTGAGTGGCTCCCTCCTCTCCCCACCAGCCATGGGCAGGCATAGCCTCACGTCTGGGCCCCCCTTCCAGAGGCGGGCACCAAGGAGGAGCCCGTGGCAGCCGAGGTCATCAACCCCATGGCCTTGCGACAGAGAGAAGAACTGCGGGAGAAGCTGGCAGCTGCCAAGGAAAAGCGTCTGCTCAACCAAAAGTTGGGGTGAGGGTTTCTTGTTCAAGGTGGGGGTGAAGGAGGCTCTTGTCTTTGCTAGCCCATGGGTCTGGTTCAGGGAGAAGGTGGGTTTCTCTAAATATCCCTCTCCCCCTCCCCAGGAAAATAAAGACACTGGGGGAAGATGACCCCTGGCTGGACGACACTGCAGCCTGGATTGAGAGGAGTCGGCAGCTGCAGAAGGAGAAGGACATGGCAGAGAAGAGGGTGAGCACCTGGCGAGGCAGGTGTCAGGGCAAAAGAGCTGTGGGAGCACACTTACCTGTTTTGGGGTCTCCTCAGTTGCCCTGTATATAGCTTGTCTTTTTAACTCGTAGAGTCTCAGGATTAATTTATGTATTTTTTCTAGACTATGAAGTCACTTATCACCTTCTCTTACAGGCCAAGCTGCTGGAGGAGATGGATCAGGAGTTTGGTATCAGCACTTTGGTGGAGGAAGAGTTTGGGCAGAGGCGGCAGGTGAACCTGCAGCTCTGGGCAGGAGCAGGTGGGGCATCCTGGGGTTAGCTGGATCATGTCTCCTGAGTTGACTGAACCTTCTTTACCCAGGACCTGTACAGCTCCCGGGACTTACAGGGCCTCACTGTGGAACATGCTATTGATTCCTTCCGAGAAGGGGAGACTGTGGTGCTCACCCTCAAAGACAAAGGTGAGCTGAGCCTGGTGTTCTGGGTGGAATCCGGGCACTGTGAACCAGGGCTGGTGGGAACCGTGCTACCTTTGCCCTATCCCAGGTGTGCTACAGGAAGGGGAGGATGTGCTGGTGAACGTGAACATGGTGGACAAAGAGCGGGCAGAGAAGAACGTGGAGCTTCGGAAGAAGAAGCCCGACTACCTGCCTTACGCAGAGGACGAGAGTGTGGATGACTTAGCACAGGTTTGCCAGCCAGGCAGCATCTGGGCAAATGGCACAGGTTCTGGGGAGCCAGCCTGGGTCCCAGCTACACCTCTTGTATTGCAGCAAAAACCCCGCTCTATCCTGGCCAAATATGATGAAGAGCTGGAGGGTGAGCGGCCGCAATCGTTCCGGTTGGAGCAAGGCGGCATGGCTGACGGCCTGCGGGAGCGGGAGCTGGAGGAGATCCGCACCAAGCTGCGGCTGCAGGCTCAGTCTCTGAGCTCTGTAGGGCCCCGACTTGCCTCTGAGTACCTCACTCCTGAAGAGATGGTAAGTCCTTCTGCACTTGGTGCTAAGATGGTTCTGCCCTTGAGGTCATGAGCTTCCGTTCCCGTTTGGGAGGGAGACTGAATGCTGGCATGGCACTTGGCTCCAGTATAATGGCAGCTGGAAGAGACAGTGTCGATGGACCGGGATCGTGGAGTTGTGTTCAGACTCTGTCCCCAAACCAGCTTGAGCTGGGGCACTTACCATGTGGAACTGGCGATGCCAACACCACGTCTGGAGGCTGCTGTAATGGGGAGTTGGTTGTTGTCAGTGGATGTGATGACAGCCTGTGTCCTCCCTCCAACATTTCTTCTTTCCCCTCAGGTGACCTTCAAAAAGACCAAGCGGAGGGTAAAGAAAATCCGAAAGAAGGAAAAGGAGGTGGTGATGCGGGCAGATGACTTGCTGCCTCTTGGGGACCAAACTCAGGATGGGGACTTTGGTTCCAGGTGGGCTTCACACAGAGGTGGGTGTGAGGGCTGGGCCAGCCTAGGTGTCACCACTCACTGGAGGGCTTCCTTCTCTTAGACTTCGGGGCCGTGGTCGCCGCCGAGTTCCTGAGGTGGAAGAGGAAGCCCTGGAGGATGAGGAGAAAGACCCTGTATCCCAGCCTCCACCATCAGATGATACCCGTGTAGAAAACATGGACATCAGTGATGAAGGCAAGGAGTTGGCAAGGAGCAAGATGGATTGGAGGGGCCAAGAAAGATGGTATGAGCCATGTCTTCTGTGTCTTCACCAGAGGATGGAGAAGCTCTGCCATCAGGGTCCCCTGAGGTGCTGGAGGAAGACGAGGCAGAGCTGGAGCTACAGAAACAGCTAGAGAAGGGGCGCCGGCTTCGACAGCTGCAGCAGCTTCGAGACAGTGGCGAGAAGGTGAGGCTGGGTGTAGAGCTTGACCGTGGTTTGGGATCTGTCCTATGAGCAAGTGAACCTGTGTTGTCACAGTTACACCTGCATTTCCCAGGAAGTTGCCTGTGTTTAACATCTGGTTAGAACAGGTTTCTAGATTTCTTGGGTACTGTCATCCTGTGGCATCCTTCGGTGGGTGTGGATAGAGTGGACAGACAGGAAGCCAGAGGACTGGAGGTCAACTGGAAGGCCCAGGGGGCTGGGGATGGCTCATTGATTGCCACAGGGATGATCTGAGGGTTCCTGAATCTCAGTAGCATCACCCCAGAAACTTCGGATCTGCCCACAGCTGCTCCCTCCCTCAGGTGGTGGAGATCGTCAAGAAACTGGAGTCTTGCCAGCGTGGCTGGGAAGAGGAGGAGGATCCCGAGCGGAAAGGGGCCATCGTGTTCAATGCTACCTCGGAATTCTGCCGCACCTTGGGGGAGATCCCCACCTATGGGCTGGCTGGCAACCGGGAGGAGCAGGAAGAGCTCATGGTGGGTCCTGGCCTGGTCTCTGGGCTGATGGGCTTCTGCTCTAGTGCTTGGGGGGAGCAGGTTCAGGGAAGGCTTGCCCGTGGTGACCCTGACCTTTGGTCCCAGGACTTTGAACGGGACTGAGGAGCGCTCAGCCAATGGTGGCTCTGACTCTGATGGGGAAGAGAACATCGGCTGGAGCACCGTCAACCTGGACGAGGAGAAGCAGCAGCAGGACGTGAGGATGCCATGCAGGGTGTGGGGTGGGAGCAAGCTGCCCAGAGCCTCTGTCTCTAAGCTCTGTTCTCTAGCTCTAAAGTTCTGAGAACCAGTCTGGCTCCTGGAGAAGGGTGGCCATCGGGTAAAAGGGGAAAAAAGACCCACGTGGTCTTCTCATATTTTTCCTGTCTATCTCACTTTTGCCATCTTCAGTTCTCTGCTTCCTCCACTACCATCCTAGACGAAGAACCTATTGTGAACAGAGGACTGGCTGCTGCTTTGCTCCTGTGTCAGAACAAAGGTGCGTCCAGCCGAAGCTTTGGGAGGCTGGGGGTGCTGTGCTCGAGGCAGGTGCAGCTGCTTCCTCCAGCCCCAGTTGCCTCTTGCACTAGTCTCAGCGCCCTGAGCAGCTTCCCCCTGGTTGTGGGTAGCAGCATCTGTTTGTTCTGTGTCCTTAAAGTCTGAGTCCTCAGAGGTGTGGGATGAATTGGAACAGAGCCGCTCCAGGGTTCAGGTCCCAGTTGTGCTGCCTTCTTGGAAAAGGGCTCATTTTTCAGAGTTTGTTTCCTTTGTAAACCAGGACTGGCATATTTACCTCCCTAGCAGCTCTTCAAGGGAGCCACAGCACCCACATGAGGCTGGGGCCTCAGAGCCACCCCTGCCTCTCAGGTTTTCCTGGGGTGCCTGTGTGAGGCGGGGCCTCTGGAGTCACCTCCCCATGTCCTCCAGGGCTGCTGGAAACGACAGTGCAGAAAGTAGCCCGCGTGAAGGCCCCCAACAAGTCCCTGCCCTCAGCCGTGTACTGCATCGAAGACAAGATGTGAGCGTGGTGGCGGAGGCAGGGGTGGTTCGTGGCAGCTGTGAGCATGGGGTGGCATTAGGCAGCTCATGCTGAGCCCCTTGGTCTGGATCTAGGGCCATCGATGACAAGTACAGCCGGCGGGAGGAATACAGGGGCTTCACTCAGGACTTCAAGGAGAAGGATGGCTACAAACCCGATGTGAAAATCGAGTACGTGGATGAGACAGGCCGGAAACTCACTCCCAAGGAGGTGAGCAGGGACCTGTGTAGACTAGGCCAGGCCAGGGTAGTTGGGTCAGGGAGGGCCAGAGATGCCCTGTGCCACCCACAGTGAGGCAACAAGCACTGCAGGTGCTAGCCAGCTCAGTGCCTTGGAGGTGGGAGAACCTCTGTCCCTGTTTCTGACTTCAGTGGCCACAGCACAGCGGCCCCATGGCTGTCAGCAGAATCAGAAACTCCTGGTCCGTAGAACCGCCAGGCTCCTCTGCTTCCTCCTGCCCACCACTGTGCGTTCTTCCAGCCCCGGCTGGTCCAGCCCCGGCTAGTCCAGCCCCAGCTCCCACCGGCAGGCTCTGGAGCCCACCTCCCAGGCTGCACAGCCCCATCTGACTTGGCCAGTCTTGCCACTTCTGCTAGCACTTTCGATCTTGGCTGGGTCTTGTCTTTATCTCATTTCCTTCTCTCCCAGGCCTAGCCTTGTATTGGGTAGATCAACACCCCCATAATTTGTTGTGAAGCTCTGGCCCAGGCCTGGCCTGGCGTTTCTGAGATTCACAGCTCACGTATGTTGTCCCCAGGCCTTCCGACAGCTATCCCACCGCTTCCATGGAAAGGGCTCAGGCAAGATGAAGACAGAGCGACGGATGAAGAAGCTGGATGAGGAGGCGGTGGGTACTTAGAGGCCTAAGCGGGACTCTGCCTTTGCAGGTGTTGGGGGATGTGCTGGGGCTGTCCTCCCTGTCCCTTCCCTCACACCAGCCTTCCCGGGTCCCACAGCTCCTGAAGAAGATGAGTTCCAGCGACACGCCCCTGGGCACTGTGGCATTGCTTCAGGAGAAACAGAAGGCCCAGAAGACACCGTACATCGTGCTCAGTGGCAGTGGCAAGAGCATGAACGCGTGAGTAGCAAGCCTGGCTTGGGGCTGGGGAAGGTGCTGTATACTTCCTCTGGCCTCACACCCCTCTCTTCCACAGGAATACCATCACCAAGTGAAGCCGCCTCCCTTCCCCCTCCTTCTAGGTGTAATGTTAAATAAAGTTCCCTCCTTATTTTTTCCTCCTTGGTCATAATGCAGACTCTAGGGTTGGATTTGGGAGGAGGCAGACTGGGCCTCAATTCATGGTCAATTTGGTTACCTCTGGCAAGTCATCAAACCTGTCTGAGCTTCATTTCTGCCATCTGACAGCTCCCCCCCCAAAAAAATATGTTGTATAGGGAAACAGTGAGTTCATTCACTTACCTAGCATTCAGATGGGAGCAAGATGGGATAAATTCCTGAATTCTGGATGGCTGTTAGATGGCACTACGAACAAAATGGAGATAATGATGAGTGGAAAGTAGCTGGGGTCCTCAGAACATTCCTCTGCGACCCTCACTCAGTCAGTCCCAGAGACGTCCTCCTTCACTGCGGCATGGGAGCCGAAGGGTGGAGTCATCTTCCAGATCCCAAATAGATGTGCAGAAACTTGGTTATGTTGGTCTTGCTGGGGCCGCGCAAGCCACTGTCCTGCGAGTTCCCGATGTCCAGGATTGCCCATTCTTCTGGGCAGGGCAGACACTACCTCTTGTCCTCTCTAGTTGCCGTGGCCTGTGGAGGTACAATGTCACCCAGGGATGGGCCAAAGTTATTTTGAGTGACTTGTGTAGGGAGAACTTGTCTCAGCAGCTGTGCCAGGAAAAAAATGGGCTTCAAGTGAGCTGAGGAGGAAGCCTGGTGTGTCACAGGGTGTGCAAGACCCCTGAGTCTATGAAAGGTCACAAGTGTAAAATAAGCACCCTGTCTCCACATACCCAGATAATTCTAGGCACAGGTGGATGGACGAAGCAAAGAAAATGACAAGTTTCTAAAGTGTAAGCAAGGCCATTTGCCTTCTGATGACATTGGGTGACAGTTTGTATGGTAAGGACATGAACCAAGTCAGGTCACTTGCTTTGAGATCAGATTGTTTCGTTTTCCTTTGGTGTTTTCTCAGGACGGATACTGTTCTTGGTCTAGGTCTGGGGAAATGAGGTATTTGTATGTGGGGTTCTGTCTGAGGACACTTGTCAGGCTGCTCCTGTCACTGGCTCAGGCATGGGAGGGGCTGGTGCTGAAGTGGAGACCTGAGCTCCAAGGAAGCAGATGTTCACTTTGCTGCTTAGCAGCAGGGTGCTGAATTTCAGCTTTTCTGTTTACTGAGTCTCAGGTTTTGTCCGAAAGACAGGTGTGACCCCGGGCTCCCAAGGGTCAGTGTCAGGTCTGACATGATGTTTAGACCCTCCCGACGTGGGACCTCGCAGAGAAAGCAGGGGCTGCTCCCCACTTAGACACATCTTAATCCTTAGGGCATGAGGACAGGAACCCAGGTCAAAACCCAGAAGTTCAGTGCCCTGAGCAAAGACATGCCTGGGGCCCCCTTACTCTGGGATCTCCTTACTCTGGGGCCTTCGTTCCATTCAGGCTGTGCCTCATCCTGTCCGGGTCCCCTAGCTGACTTTTGAACCCAGCAGCCACAGTCCAGCCTGGCTCTCCCTTCAGGCTCTCCCTCTATCCTAATTATCTGTTATAAGATATTGTCTGGCATTTGTTTTGAGTTTCTGCAGTATGAAAAAACAAAAATACTCCCATGGGCCACTTCCACCCTCTGAAGTTCATCTAGAGGGCCTATCTGTCGGTGGAGGAACCCACATTCAGCTCTGGTAAGAAGGAAAGCTGTGTTCCTGGAGTCACACCAGCTAGGTCGGGCTGCAACTCAACTCTGTGTGTGCAAGAGAGTCAGAGGCCAGGCACTGTGTCCCTGTGGAGAATCAAGGATTTATCTTGGATTGCTTCTACCTCCTTTTTGTTACATTCTGGGATTTCCCAGGCTCTGTCCTCCAGAGCTGGAAGTACAGGCTACTGCCATTTCTACCTGATGTTTTTTTTTTCATGTGGGATTCCAGATCCAAATTCAGGTCCTTCTGTTCTCAAGTCAGAGGCTTAACCCCTGAGCCATCTCTCCAGCCCTGTCCCTGAACTCTTGCCATACTTCATGCCTGTTATCAAACTACCCCAGCTTGGCACTCTGGGCCTCTGAGCCATCACAGGATTTTCCAGTTTCTCCCCAACCCACCCAGGCAAGAAGTCAAAATATACAAAATATACAATATACCCAGGCAATACAGTCAAAAGACCTGGGTCTTTTCCTCCTACCAGCGTAACAGAGAGAAACAGAAGTTCTGTGCTGATACATACTCTCCTTTGGGGGATGTCAGCCAAAATGGCAGACTTGTCAGCTCTGGTCACAATGAAAAGCAGAACCAAGGAGGTGAAAGACTGATCGAGCCCCCTGAGCAAGGCAAGTGTAGGATGAATACAGACCCTCGTCTGTGCCAAATTGTGGCAGACATGTTGGCTTGGACCCGAGTAGGAGACATTCGGAGGCTTTAGAGAAGAGGCTGATGAGGGAGGCAGGGCTGAGAAGCCTCAAATCTTAGGCAGTCACCAAGAGACCCTTAACATGGTGTCATGAGGCAGTCTCTGGGGGGCAGGATGGATTCAGAATGGTACTTCTGAGCTTCCTTGCCCTTCAGAGATATCCTTGTATCCAAGTCTAACGCTCGGAAGTGACAGTATACATTGTCCAGAGCAAAGTTTCAGTGGGAGACACGCATACCCCAGAGGCTCTCTGAGTCCCTTGCACTTAAGTGGGACGTTCAAACTGACAAAAGACCACGGCAGCCAAGTGTACCCTGCCCATGTCTCTGGCCGATAAAAACAGCTTCTGATAGTGCCTTAGTAAATGCATTCCTACGGCATGGAACCTGTTACAGCTGAAGAGATCCCTTTGCCCTCTGTGTGGCCTGGCCAGCTGCAAGATTTCCCAGCAGCATGGGCCCAAGGCAGGGCCTCGAACATTTCCAGGCCTGATTAAAAAAGTGTCCAGTTTGCTGCCCAAAACACTGAAGGAAAGTAGCCTCCTAATCCTTACCCAAACTCCTTAGACTCTGACAGACTTTGCATGTACAGCCCCCTCCTGCAGACACATGGCACAGCCTCCTTCTCCTATGTCTGCTTTTGGGTTCTGTAAGCAAGTGTTCCCAGATGCTGTAGATACTCCCCCCCCTCCAATCACAACTGGACCTATCAGGGTGGTTGGGGCCGTTCCTTATGGAAACTGTCCTGGCACTACTTTGGAGATGATGCCAGGTGCAGGTTCTGCAGAATGGAATGAAACACGGTGACCCCAATTGCTATGGGGTCAGGTTGACCCTTTGGTTGGCCTGAAGTTGTGGCTCCTTATTGTATGGGTTGGAGGAAGAGTCCCGCAGCCAGGGGGAGCTGTGAGTTGTGTGCGTATCGCAACCCCTGCTGGTAGCCGCCACAAATGTTGGCTGAAGAATCATCAGAACCGGCTTGTTGCACACAACCTGCATATAAAGAAGAATGTTTTCCTCATACCAGTTACTAAAACAGCGACACCCAGCACCATCCAAGTGTCATAACTGACTTGGCTTTGTAACAAAAGTTTCTGGTGAACCCAGAAAGGATTAAACAACCAAGCAGTGCGCTAACCATCAGACTCTCATCATCTCGGAAAGAATGGAGAGATTGGTGAGATGTTTTCCCTAATGACCACTGCTAGACATTATGTATGAGCTACTTTTTCTTGTCACTGTGATGAAATACTGACAGAGGCAACTTAGGAGAAGAAAGATGGGGTGGGGGAGTCATGTATTCTGAGGGAAGTCGATTATGGCAGGGAGGGCATGACAGGGATGCTCCTTGGGAGCAGGGACAGGAAGCACAGGGCAATAGGGAGCAAGACCAGCTGTAACCTTCAAAGGCCTGCTCCAGCCCCTGCCCAGAGATTCCACAGCACCCCCCAAAGGGATCACCTATTGGGAACTAAAGTGTTCAGTCCAGAAGACTGTGGGCAGATTTTACATTCAGGCCATAACACATTATATTAAATATCAATATAAAAGTAAATGATAAACTGTAGCCACATTCAGTACAACGTAGAAAAAGGTATATTTTCTTTCACAAGCCTAGGCTTGGTCCTCATGCCGAGGCACTGCTGAGAGCTAGTGGAACCTTTAAGACTAGGTCCCATCTAGTAAGGGGAAGTTTTATGACTGGAGATGTCTTTGAATGGAATACTGGGGTTTTCGTCTCTTCCTCCTGGTCACCATTAATTGAACAGTTGCCTCTGTTATATGCTCCCTCAGCGACTTACTGTGCTTCCACAGAACCAAGTGACCATGTACTGAACCTCTGAAAGTGTGAGTCTGTCTTACCACATAGCCCAGGCTGGCCTGGCCTCACAATCCTGCCTTAGCCTTCTGAACTGACTGGGTGATAGGCATGTGCCCTCATGCCTGGCTTGCTCTTATAACAGGATTTGCCTATTATAGTGAGAGAAAGCTATTGCCCAGGGCTTAAAGGAAGTTAAAACTGAGAAGTTAAAAAAAAGAAAGCGGAAAGAAGCAAAGAAAGGTTTGGATGCAGAGGTGAACAACCAGGTTTACCAAAAAAAAAACTATTTGTTCTTGCATGTGCATGTGTGTGCCTATTTGCAGGTATGTTGGCGTACGTGTGCACATGCATGTAAAAGCCAGAAATTGATGTGGGGTGTCCTGCTCTCTGCCTTACATACTGAGGCAGGATATGACGGTCTGGGTGTATGTTTCCCTGGACAGGAGGCTGACAATGTCTGGAAAGGTTGCTTCACTTTGAGAGGTGCTGTGCTGGAGGAAGGCCGCACCTGGGATAGGTCTTGGGGTTTGTTCTTGTTCTCTTCTTGATGATGGCTGTGGTGACCTAAACCAGCCTCCTGTTCCCGTCTCCAGTCATTCTTCTACTAGGCAATTCACTCCGTAACACATTCTGTCACTTCTAGAATCATAAGCCAAATAAATACCTTTTGAGCATGAGTCTTGTCCCATAGCAATAAAAAAAAAATTAACTATGACACAGGGTGTTTGTTACTTGAACCCAGAGCTCACCAATTCAACTAGTCTACTACCTTGCCTTAAGGATCCCATCTCTATTCCTGAAGGATTATAGGTGGGCTGCCACACCCACCCGGCTACAGATCCACACTATAATCCTCACTCTTGCATGACAAGCACTTTGCCCACCAGACAGACATGGGAGGTTCACACCTATAATCCCAACACTTGTGCAGCTAAAGCAGGAGAAATCGCATCAAGTTTGAGGCTAGCCTAGGCTACAGAATGAGACTTTCAAAAACGAAATGAGGGGATGTGGGAGATGGCTCAGTGGTTAAAGTTCTTGCCTCAAAAGCAAAGGGACCAGGGGTGAGGGAAGGGGGAGCAGGGGGTTCGGGGGTAGGAGGAGGGAGGGAGGGAACCGGTGTACCTATTAAGTTTGTATGAGTGGAAATAATAATAAAAAATGTATTAAAAAAAAAAAAAGCAAAGGGACCAAAGTTCAGATCTCTAGATCCTACATAAAAGTATCAGGCAGGCATACCTCCCCCCTTCCTCCCACTCCCCTCACCCCCCCAGGTAATTCTAGCCCTGAAAGGCAGAGCCTGGGACTCCTGAGAACAAGCTGGCGAGTCACACTAACCCTAATGGTGTGTCCTCGGTTTAATTAGAGACCCAGCTTTACAAGGACAATAGAGAATAATTCACAATATTACTTTGGGTCTCAACAGGTACACACACTTCAAATGCAATTTTGTGGTCTCAACAGGTACACACACTCAAGTGCAATTTTGTATGTACTCCCACCCACATGCAAAAACATGCGCGCATGCATGCATCCCACACATACATAAAAGGAAAAAAAAATCAGACATGGAATAAGAAAGACAATCCTGGATGATCCCAAAGTCACCCTTGGGTCTCCCCTGGCACATACACTGTCCAGTATCCTCTTGCTCACATACACACACATACATATACATCAGACCAGCATCTGTAATCCTCGTATTTGGAGGCTAAGGCAGGATGGAACAGGTTTGTCTGCCTGAGCTACGTATCACATAGTGAGTGCCTGTACCATATTGCAAAGATGAAAGTGACCACCATCAATATCCTGAGGAAATCAACGGGATTCAAATAAATATGAACTGACCCTCGACACACAAACATTGTGGAAGTGCTGGGGAAGGAGAAGAGGTTCATGGTGGGGAAAGGGAGGAGGGCTGCAGCCCTGCATGCTAGAACCGTTACTGACCCCAAGCAGTGGATCCCTGCTAGTTCACTGCATGCGAGGAGGAAGGAGGCCCAGGGCGAGGCTGAGAACAGACCACACTCCACCAGGTGCAGATCCCACTCATCAAGGACATGTTTACTTCACCACAAGCTCCCACCACAGTGAGCCACTCAGACACCAGTACAAGTCACTACCCACCGGGGGTTTAATTCTCCTAGGTCAGTTCAGAGAGGGGCCATGCCTCCTCCCCATCCAGGGGAAGAGGTCTGCAGGGCACCCTGGGAATGTCCAAGCCCAGAGAAGTGGGGGAGCTGTCCCTGAGCAAATAGAGAAGTAGGTCCTGGGGTCTCAGGCGGCTTCTTCTCCTTCATCTTCTTCATCTTCACCTTCTTCATCCTCTTCACTCTCCTCCTCACTCTCGTGATACTGTCTTCGGTTGGTGTTAACAAAGAGGTCAGAATCATCTTCGGAACAAGACTCTTCTGATGAATGGGCCTCAGCTGGAAGTTCTGGCTGACTCTGTCTGCATGGGGAAGAAAACAAGCTAAGCACATCTTCCGGAAGAAAAACCAGATCTATAATCTACAGTCTTGAAAAAACAAAGCAACAAAAAACCCCTACCAATTGGTGAAATAATCAAGAACCCACAAGCCTCCTAAAATGCAGGAGTTCCCAAAACCAGTGGAGTGGCACACATCTGTAATCTCAGAACTTGGAAGCCAAGGCAGATGGTGAGCTTGAGCTAGCCTGGGTTATATAGTAAGATCCTATCTCAAAAACAAAACAAAAAAATGGAGCTTTCTGAGGGGACATTGTCAAAAAGCAAACAGAAAAAATATGGTCAAAGAAAGTAAGCTGAAGAATGCTACCCCAAATCTGCTGTAGCCCATTGTCTTCAGTCAGGAATCACTAGTTGTTACAAGCAATTTCACATTAGTTTCTTTATTCCTTACAATCATAAAGGAACAACTTTTTTGTTTCTTTGGAGGAATGTTACGTAGCCCACATTGGCTTAAAACCTATCATGTGTAGACTATGATGACCTCAAACTCCTGATTCTCCTGCCTCCACCCCCAAAGCGATAGGATTATAAACCTGATCTGCCACACCCAGCCATTAAACAGTTGATTAAAGTTACTTAGCCAGCATTTCAACCCAGAGCACTTGACTTTAGTCATAGTCCTAATTACACATTCTACCCCATATTTGGACATTCTCATCAGGCACCCTAAGCAGGGACAAAGACAGGCTTGCCTTTTCCCTTGAGACACCAAGGTATGAACAGTGTTTTTAGTCTTTCCTGCTTTGGGGCCTGCTACTCACCTGTTCCTGTTGTTGTGTTTCTCAGCCACGTCAGAGAATGCTTCAGGCCTGTGCCAAGAAGAGAATCAAGTCAGAGAAACTCCTGAGCAGAATTGTTTCCCCCAATTTCCTAGCCAGGAAGTTCACCCTCCCCACAAGCCAGAGAGCCACTGATCAACACAATCAAATCAACCTACCAGAGCCCCTCCTTCTGCAGAGAACGCACATGATCCTTGCACAGCACAAAGCAGATCTCAGCTTTCACTTTCTCTCCCTCTTCAATGGGGTCAACAATGAGGAAGTCTCCTGTAAGTGACAAGCACAGTTAGGCCAGCTTACAACGGGGAAAACTGGAGCATTTTAAATGTTCTACCTCCTAGAGGGCTGCCTCTCACCTCTCTTGATCCAGATGTTCTTGCGGTATTTAGAAGGCATGCTCACCAGGAAGCGCTGCCCCTGTGCTGTCTCCACCTCGTGCAGATTGTTCCCTGGAGTCCTCAGTACCTAGTACAGGAAAGACCAAGGATCAGTTAGTCAGCCTTGTCTCTCAGATTCAAGGTCTTCTGATCTGCACCACTCCCCCCTCGCACTCCAAAGGTGGGCTGAAGTAGGAAGAAGACAAGAGAAGCTTGGGCTGACGTGACTGACCTTCACAATCTGCTGCTGGTCAGAGGGCACTAGATGCTCCCCCAGTATCTCCTTCACCACGTGCTTCCTCTTGGTGGTCTGAGACATGCTGGCTTCTGTCCAGGTTGTTAGACCCCAGAGACTGTCGGCTCACCTTCCCGAGTTATTCGGATGGGAGTTTTAGTAGTCAGGATTCCTTTTAAGAAGAGCTGCCTTATATCCAGGAGTAACTGTATCCTGCCAAAAAACACAAACTTTAAAGGCTCAGTGCTTAGACCCTGGCTATTTCAACTATTCAATTTTTACACACCACAGAGGAATTAACAACTGACTCAGCATTGTTATGAGATCAAGAGAAAGAATTCAGTATGGTGTGTGTTATGAGATCAAGTGCTGTTAACTACTGGTACCATGACGAAACGACATATGCGTTCTCTGGAAGGAGTTTAAGGGAAAAGTGTACTTGCTTCCACATGCCATAAGTCTAAAACGGACACACGATACAGACGCCACATGTCCTAACACACTCAGGTCCTGACTGGCTCGGTGATCACAATTCCTCCAAGGACGAGGGCGCAGCTCGGGCCATCGCATTTGTTATGTTCGGGCACTGAGAAAACGGCCAGCCAGCATCGGCCTCGTGGATCCTAAAGACGCTCGCACGGATCACTCCTAGATGCCATCCCGCCCTCTCCACCTCTTCGCCCCCAGAATCTTTGAGAAAACACCCGCCACCCCAACACACTTACTCACCAGCACCCCGAATATCCGAGCAACCTCCGATTTTGGGGCTGCCGCCGAGGAGCTGGTTCGCGACTCACTGCCCGGCCGCACTAATAAAAGCAAGGAAGTGGAAGTGGGATCCGTCGGTCAGTCCGGATGCTCGGATCGAGAGCTATGACGACCCCCAAGTCCCGCACACCGAACTGCGAGGAAGAAAACGCGAAACTCAGAGAAAGGGGCAAGAAGCAAGACCTATAAAGGCAAAGGCTCCACCGAGAGTACTTCCGGCGCTGGCAGCGCACTCCCGGAAGTCCCGCCCCCCATTGTCCGTTCCTCCAACTCGTCCCTCGACCAGATTAGACGGAGCTAAGACCCTGAGTTCCGGCGGCTGCGCAAGATAAAACGGTAGTACTCGCCTCGGAGGCCTCGGTCGCCCACACGGAAAGGGCCCTGGGAAGAGTAAGACCCACGGAGACGGCGCGGCTTCCTGCGGAGGGCCGGAGAGCAGCGACGCGGCCGCGCCTCAACTCGATGGCCGTCCGGGGCTAGACGTGCCCACCAGGCGTGTTTTAGAAGGCGGTTCTTGAGGCGACCCGGAAGCGGAAGCCGGAGAACGTTCTAGCGACTGGAGGGATCGGCGGGAGCGGCCGGGTGGCGGGAGGAGCCGTTACCAGAGCCGGGGCTGCCGGTGAGCGGGGGCGGTGAGGCAGGGGCCGGGGCTGGAGGCCGGAGGAGGCGCGGGTGGGAGCGGGAGAGGCGGTGCCATCGCCGCGGCCGGCCACGGGCGGCGCGCGGCGAGCGGGCTCGGCCCGCCGAGGAGCCGCGGCGCGTGGAGGGGGCGGGGCGCGCGCCTGGTGGGCGGGGCCGCGGGAGCGGTGGGCGGGGCCGGTCGGCCTGCGGAGGGCGGGTGAGGTGCGGGGACCCTGCTTTTGGTGTCACGTGGTCCCCCCTCCCTGTGAACTTTCCGATAGCGCCAAGGTCACCGCGAGTGACCCCTGCTGGGCGGGCCTGGGCTACTGCGGATGCGGGGAGCCCCCTGTAGGATTCCCTTGGGGGCGATACCCCCAAATCCAGCTTCCACCAGGAGCGGGGGCGATTTCTCTTCTAAGAGTAGGGGGCCAGAGACCCTCCATGGCCCCCCTCCCCCGCCGTGAAACGAGGGGAATGGGGGAAGCGGACAGAGGAGCCGACCCAGCTTCCATTCGCCAGAAGCTTGCCCCTGGGGGTCGTGGTCTTCAGCCCTAACCTCCTGTTGCTTGGGATTCCCAGGTTGAGCCTGATCAAGATGACGACCTCCCAGAAACACCGCGACTTCGTGGCAGAGCCCATGGGGGAGAAGCCAGTGGGGTGCCTGGCGGGGATCGGTGAAGTCCTGGGCAAGAAGCTGGAGGAAAGGGGCTTTGACAAGGTGTGGGGAGGCAGCAAATGCTGGGCAGGAGTAGGAGTGGGAGATGGCCACACACATTTCCAGGCAGGGGGAGCCAGGGGAAAACGGGGGTGGGGGGGTTGGGGGGTGGGGGGTATGGGACCCTGAGTAGGTAATCCGAGTTGCTTTTGGAGTACCTGGGAATGAGGTGAGAGGGCACACCGGCCTCCCGTGTGTGTGTGTGTGTGTGTGTGTGTGTGTGTGTGTGTGTGTGTTTGGAAGGCTGTAAAGATGGTGTAACCCCCACATCCACGCACTGCCAGGCTAAGCCTGCTTAGCTTCAGTGGTCTGACCCAGTTGGGCAGTAGAAACAGTCAGTCTTCCTCTTAGCACCACAGACCCATTAACTGTGTGCCCTCTGTTGTCTGCAGGCCTATGTGGTCCTTGGCCAGTTTCTGGTACTAAAGAAAGACGAAGACCTCTTTCGTGAATGGCTGAAGGACACATGTGGCGCCAATGCCAAGCAGTCCCGGGACTGCTTTGGGTGCCTTCGAGAATGGTGCGATGCTTTCTTGTGATGGTGTCTAAGGACCCCCTCCCTCAGTCTCAGTGTCCAATCTCCAGAGTTCGAAGCTGGGTGGGGCTCCTCCACGTCCTCTACAAAAGAAAACAAGATTGCTATTGTCACACCTCCTATGTACCCAGGGTCTTTTGGGAGTTCTCTCCCCTCAACATTTCAAACCTTTTTGGAGTTGTTGCCCTTGCATGCATCACCCCTCCTCCTCTTTCCCTGCAGTTCCATGGGAACGGACAGTTGCCAGCTGTCCTGAGTAGATCCTGACTTCTCTTTTCTCCTCCCTTCAGAATTTGTTGGATGATATTTTGATCCTTTTTTGGCACAACAGTCACTGCCCTTTATAAAGTTTTTTAAATCAATAAAGTCAGTGGCCTTTGTGACTGGGTGTTCTGTATTGGAAAGCAAGTGGACCAGGAGTTGCCTCCTACCAGGGGCTGATTGAGTCTGCTGCACTCCTTATCAGTGCAGACCGAAACTGGCGGATCTTTTTCCATTCCCAAAAGGGAGCCACCCAAGCCATATGGGCCTTGGCGTGTCCCAATCCCTAAATAATGTGGGTGGAAGTGTGGGTTGACTTCTTCCTGGGAGCCAGGTGGGCTGTGGGCTCCAGGTGTCCAGTCACCAGTTGGGTCAGGCAGCACCTGTAGGAAAAATCAGTGGGAGTCAGAGGTACCAGGAAGAGGGTGGACAGGATGTGGGTGAGAGTTCACCTGTTCATCATAGCATGAGTTCTCCCATCCTCTGGGAAACATGGGTGGAGCTCTTGCTGTTTGCCAGTATCTTAACAAAGGGAAGGAGGCATGAACATCTAGCTGGGAGAGCTCAAAAGAGTTATGCCTGAAATGTGCATCTTATTTTTGGTTTTACTGAGAATCCATCCTAAAGCTAAAGTTTTTCCAAACATTCTTGTCCACAGTAACAGGCCTTTGTTTTCTTTTAGTAATGAAGAAACTTGAGGCTTGGAGAGGCTCATTTGTCATAGACTTGGTATCATAAAGTAGCTGTGAGGTCAGAAGATAACTTGGGAGCCCCAGTACCTGGGAGTTCCTGTGCCCCTTGATCAGGTCACTCAGCCTTTGTGAGCCTTGGTTCATATAAGTCAGGAAGGTTGTAGGGACCAGGCAGAATGCTATAGACCATCCATTCCTGTTTGGTGGGCATTTTTCCAAGTAGCATTGTTGGGCAGTGACTCCCTTACAATGCAGACCAAATGGTTTTCCAGATGTTTGCTGTCTGGGACGGGAAGAGTGACAAACACTAAGTACCAAATTTGGGATAATATAAGAATTGTTTTCAAAAACTGAATGTTGATGAGTCAAGACTCCATTGATACTAGAAACTTAATCTAAAATCCTAGGGAGAGACAAGCACGAAGTGGGAGGGGATACTTGGATTGGTATTGAGTACACACAGCAGCTACATCGGCATGAGGCCCAGGTGGAAGAGGGCCTGTACTCCCAGCGATAGGGAAGTGGAGGCAGGAGGATCTGAGTTCAAGGTCCTCCTCAGCTACATTTTAAGTTCCAGGTCAGCAGGAGATACATGAGATCCTGTCTCAGAAAAAGGGGGGCACTGACAGGATGAAGCTCAGTGACAGAATGATTGATTGTCTAGAGTGTATGAGGGCTTGTGCTCAGTCCCTAGAATATAAAAAGAAAATGGCGTGCAGCTCAATGGAAAAGGATAGATCTGAAAGACAACCCCGTGGGAAGATAGAGCATGTGAAAAGGTTCAGTTTCACTGGAAGTCCCGGTCATCAGTGCCCACCTGATTGACAAAAACCTCAAGTTAGACAATAGCCAGTGTTCAGCAGGTGGAGCAACAGGAATTGGCCTCCAGTTGGTGGGAGTAAATTGCTGTGAGCACTGTGGGAAAACATTTGTTATTTTGCAAAACTGACACACCCAGTGAGCCAGCAGTTCTCAGGACTCCTGAGATCCCGAGCACCTGCCCCAGACCGCGCATGGAGCTGCTCTGCGGACCTCCAGCCGCCAGTGCTGCTCATCATGTGGGTGGTAGTGGTTAAAACAGAATGTAAATAAGGGAGCCACGTCTCCCTGTGCACCTGACCTCCTAGTTGCTGCCTGTGTGCTCACTGTAGCTTTAGCCCCTGGCAATTCTGTCTCAACCTCCTGAACAGTCACAAGCCACCTCCACCATGACCGGCTCACATTCACGCTCAGAAGTAAATTTTTGCTTAGAGAGTCCTACATAGAAAGTAAAATTAGAAAGAAAGCCAAAGAAAATGCTTGTTTAAAAAAAAAAAAGTCACCCCCAGGAGTGGCGCAGCGCTTGCTGAGCACAAGATCTTGCATTCAACCTCTGCACCACTGGTAAAGCAAAGTCAGTAGTGAAGAGGGCAAAATCAAATCAACAGTGATCTCTGAGGAAGAAGGACGCTTCCTGAGAAGGGGGGAGGAGGGCTGCAGAGAAGGATTGTGGTGTAGACCTTTTTTGACCTGTGGTGTAGAATACAGTTGTTGGCTATTTTTTATGACTGATTGAATAGGGCTGTGTATGCGATTAAGTGGTAAAGCGGCTTCTTAGCATGTGGTAAGTTTCTGGATTCAATGTCTTAGCGCCGTGTGCTAGAAAATTTAAACGAACATGCTCTGTGCTCTTTTCTGTATTCAGTTGTATTTCAGAACAATAAATGAAAAGCTCAAAAGCCCAAAGGTGGACCGGTAGGTGTGTGGTGATGCATACTTATAATCCTGTCACCTGGGCAGAGGAAGGAGGATTGAGATGATGAGGTCAGACTGAGCAGGGTAGCAACAGAAGCCCCGAGGATCACACACTTAGGGCACGATCAGACACTGTCCTGACTGAATTGGACTAAAGTAGGCTTTTTTTTTCTGTTTTTCACTGGGAAGTTGAGTTCTCAAAAACTTAATGAGGGCGGGTGGCTGAACCAAGGCACTAGGGGACAGGAGACAGGACCCCAGTGCTTTGGATATGAGGTGTGAGCTGCACAGGGCCGGCAGGGACAGCACCCTGCAGCCCCTCCCCATCACCCGGGACCCCTTTCTTCTGAGGGAGTCCTCGCACACCACTGCACACCTGCTGCCACCCCATCCCAGTGCGAGGGCAAGACACAGCAGCCAGGAGCTCTGAGGGGCTTGGGCTGGGGTCTCAGGGGTTACAGGGGAATCGAAGGAACAGGGACCCAAGGTGACTGTTAGGTAGCGCTGAGAAAGGGGAGCAAAGCAGCAAGTAGTGGGGGTCCTTCCATGTACAGATTCTTGCTTAGTGACCCTGTGCGGGGGACGACACTGAGGCAGGAAAGCTGGTATGCCAACGCACTCCTAATTCCAGCACCTGGGAGGCCAAGGCAGGAGGATGCGAAGTTGGAGGCCAGCTTGGACTGCATAGTCACTGTCTCAAAAATTAACAAAAACAAATAAAAATTAACAAAAAGTCAAGAGTGAAGAAAACTCCATAATAATTAATTTTGAGAAAAGGGTGGAAGTTTGGAAAAGGGATCTGGGGGTATGTTGCAGTCCACCTGCATGGTTGCTGATAAATGACCAGAACACAGCTTAAGGGAACAAGGAGTTTACTTCCTTACGACAGTCCGGTTACAGTTCTTAGTCCAGCTTGACGGGAGAGCACGCACCAACACTAGGGCTGAGGGAACTGGCCACCATAACGGCTGAGAGATGGACAATCCTTACTTGCCAGACCAGCATGTCTGGCCAAGTGAACAGAAGGATGCCCACTCTCTCAACCAGCTCTCTGTGATTTATCCAGGGCCTAATCCCACCCACCATGGGCTGGGTCTTCCCCACCAGCTAGACAATCTCCTTCAGGTTTGCTCTGGGCTTAACTCAACCATCAACACTCCACAACTGTGCCCAGAGCCCAAACCTTCAAGAGTTAAGTTGACACCTGTGCTTAACTATGACAGGGTACAACTGACATTTCCACTTCTTCCTTCTTTCCTTCCTTCCCTTCCTCGGGTGTGTGCATGCGCATCAGAGGGCACTATGTGTGTCTGTGGAGGTCCAAGGGTGATATCAGGCATCACCCTGGATTATGCTACCTCCTCTTTGCTTCGCTCTGGACTTCCTTAGGCTCCACCTTAGGCAGTGACATTTTTACCTGGGATCTGGGATTTAAACTCAGGACCTTCTACTTGCAAGGCAGAGGTTTAACCCCTGAGCCATCTGTCCAGCCCCAAAATACTTTTTTTTTATTTGAGAGAAGAGAGCGAGAGGGGGAGAGAGAGAGGGAGAGAGAGAGAGAGAGAGAAGGGAGAAGATGATTATGAGCACACAAGCATACACCATGGCACATAAGCAGTGGTCAGAGGACAACTTCTGGAAGTTAGTTCTCTCCTTCCCCCACGTGGGTTTCCAGAGATCTGACTCAGATCACCAGATTTTTGAGCAAATGTCTGATGCTCTGAGCTCTCTCAATCTCTCCGCATTTTTTTTTCAGAGCAAATATAGTTTTATCAAGTAAAAGTTAGAACTCACTTTTGGCGAGGGCTCAAGGGAAGAATACCCCACCCTTCCTTCCACCTTATTTTTCTAGGACAGGACCTCGCCACACCTGGAGCTTGTCGATTTGGCCTGATTGGCTGGCATCCCCCTTGCTTACCTCCTGCGCACTGATATGCAGGCGTGTGCCACCCCACACAGGTCATTATGTGGTGCTGGGGTCAGGTTTGCATGGCCAACACTATATTGGCTGAGCCCCCTCCCCCAAAATCCCTCCTTTTCCCCTTTCATTTCCTTTCCTTTTTCCGTCTTCTTTTCCTTTCCTTTCTTTTTCTGTCTCCCTTCCTTCCTTCTTCCCTCCCTCCCTTCCTGCCTTTTTCCCTCTCTCCTTCTCTCTTTCTTTTTTTTGGGAGGGTCTCATTGTATAGCTGAGGCTACCCTATAACTCATGATTCTTTTGCATCAGCCCCCATAATGCTTCTGGGATAATAAGTGACATCATATTGGGCTTTGGTATTTTTCCTTCCTGTCCCTCTCCCTTCCTTCTTCCTCTTGTCCTCCCATCTCTCCCCTCCACCTCTTTCTCTTTCAATAAGGTTTCTTGCATGCCAAGGTGGCCTCAAACTTGATGTATACCCAGGATGACATTGAGCCTCTCTGACTCTCCTGCCTCCACTTCTGAAGAGCGCAGAAATTGCGGGCATACATCACCATGCCCCTGAGGGCATTTCTTGACCCATAGTGTAGAAATATTGGTCCATCTGTAATTACTTGTTAAGAAAATATAAGTCTTATGCCATTTTCTATTTATTACCTATATCTTGGAATAGTTGTGGCATAAGAGGAAAAGTAGTAACCAAGGACAGAACACTCGTGGGATAATTTGTTGAGTAGAGCTAAGGGTTCAGTGGAGCTGGCCTGGGTAGTGTGAAGCTCACGCTGGAAGATCCCAGCTCTGGCTGGGGGGCGGCTCATGTGTCTGCAGTAGTCAGGGCATGCTGAGCACACAGACCCCACTGTGTGCCACTGCTTTCCTGAGTGTCCGTCCAGATGTCAGCAGTGGCTGGACTGAGACACAGCTTTACGCCGTCGCCCTTGGGACCTCAACTCAGATCAAACCAGATCCTTGCCTTCAACACGGAGAAGAATTTCAAGACCAGCCGGTATGAAGAGTTGATGTTTACTAAAAATAAATAAAAAGTGCTCAGAGGAAGAGCTGAAGACAAAAACATGGTGTGGAATGCTCAGATTTTTTTTTTGTGCGTGTGTGTTACACACATGTCTGCATGTGTTCAACAGTGACCTGAGTGTGTTGCTTGTAGAAGCCCGGGGGTGACCTCAGGGTCATCCTGGGTTGCTCCGAGTCATTTCCTTGCTCAGGTTTCTCAGGCTGTCTTCCGGGGCCAGAAATTGCAGACAACCGGCCATTTCTGCCCAGCACTTTTTTTAATCAATTTTTTCTCTTTTTTTCTACTTAAAAAAAAATTACTGTGTGTGCGTGCGTGTCAGAGGGCACTGTGTTTCCCTGCGAAGACTAAGGGTGACTTTGGGAATCATCTTGAATTGCTTCTACTTCCTTTTGCTTCTCTCTGGGATTTCCCAGGCTCCGCCCACCACAGCCAGAAGTGCAGACCGCTGCCAGTTTCCTCCTGGTGTTTTTTTATGTGGGACCTGGAATCTGAACTTAGGACCTTCTGCTTCTGCCCATCATTTTCACATGAGATCTGGTATCTGAACTCAGGTCTTTTTGCTTACAAAGCAAAAGTTTAACTCCTGAGCCATCTATCTCCCCGCCCAAATTCTCAGACTTTTTAATGTATAAACCAAGTCACGGGGCACTTCCCACAGCTCAGGAGAGCCACCAAGCTCTGATACCAGCTCCCTTGCTTTCCCTGTGGTCTCACAGCAGAGCCTCAGCTGCAGCCCATGTTCCGCAGCTTATACAATCCAACTCATCATGGGAGAAGCCAGGGCGGTGGACTGGACTCTCGAGGTCCCAGGAGGGGGGCGGACACCAGCTGCCGACATTGTTTTACTTGCTTAGACAGGACTGTGTGTGAGGTGTGCAGAGGCTTTTCTACCCACTGAAAGTGGGGGTGGGGGGACCAGCATGTGGGGAGTGAAAACAGCACCCAGGCTATGCAGATTTGGGATGCAGCATGGAAGCTTCTCCCACCCAGCCCGCCCTCCTTAGTCCCAGAAAATTTAAAGTAGATTTTAAGCACAGAAACTGGAAAAAAAATAAAGCATACCTAAGAGTGGGCATGAGGTTCCCCAGGGGTCACAGCTGGTGTCTCAACCTTAGCCCCCTTTCATGTTCCCTCGAGCTGCAGCCCCAAGGATCACTCAAAAACATCTCCCTTTCTCGTTTTCGATATGTGAGATCATGGGGGGGCCCTAGAGGTGTCTCTGGTGGGACTATAATCTGGTAAAGTAAACCAGGGGTAGAAGACATACATGTCTTTTAACTGCACATGGGGTTTCTGGTGAGATTTGCACCATATTGCAGGTGTAGAGCTAGGAAGGGTAAAAGGTCTTAAACAAATGCTGTTTATGTTTATGAGAGACAGAGACAGAGAGAGAGAGAGAGAGAGAGAGAGAGAGAGAGAGAGAGAGAGAGAGAGAGCATGCACATGCCACAGTACTCACATGGAAAACAGAATACCACCTAGGAAGCTGGTTCTCTCCTTGTACCACCTGAGCCCCAGAGATCAATTCTGGCAGCAGCTTTGTGCAAGGCCACCTTTGCCAGCTCAGTCATCTTGCTGGCCCAGTGTTGGAACCTTGATTCGAAGCTGGCAAGCGGCTTCAAGCAGAAGCTGGAGCAAGGGACTCCTGTTTCACTCGCTGCATAGCTTTTCCCTGTCCTTCCCAGCACTGTCCACAGCTCCAGGATGCTCGCTGGCCACAGCCTGCCCACCCAGGCTTTGACTCCAGCAGAGTGGCCACCATCTGGCAAGGTAAGGGGGACATCTCTTCTTCGAAATCCTCCCGTGGATCCGGCCCACACTGGTGACCTAGCTTTGACCTCCTGGCTCTGGCCCTGGGACCCTGGGAGAGGACCACCTGCTTCTTTCTCCTTTGTCTCCCTGGCCCACACAAGGGTCTTATGTCCCAAAGGGCCGGAACCTGCTTTCTCGCCTCTCTTTTGGGGCTCAGCCTCAGACAGGTTGGCCGGCCATGGACTCCTTATCTGGGCTCCGTGTTACCTACAAGCTCCCGGATCAGCCCTGGGGCAGCAGGGGACAAAGGGCATCTAGAATTTGCATTGTGACCAAATGACCTTTCCGAGGTCCAGCTGGCCAGAGAGAGGAAGGCTGGTGCCTGGAGGGAAGCAGAGCTGGGGGTTTGGGGGGGTCCCAGCTATTCAATGTTTACAGCCGGAGCCCCAGGGCAGAAGCCCCAGGTGAACCTGTCCCTGGCACTGGCACCCACCAGCCCCCCCCCCAATTCCTCGTGCTCAGAAGTGGCCTGGAGCTAGGGGTGAACCAGCCCAGAGACAAGGAGCCACTTAGGGTCCTTCCTGCTGCCCCGGAAAGAAAGAAGGGGAGGCTTCCGGCATGAACCCAGCTCAGGACACCTTCCCACCCAGCCAGCTGACAGCCAGGGTTGGGGGGGTAGAAGGCATGCAGTGGATGGTCACAGGTGTCACCCCACACCCAAGTTACCCCTTCCTAGACAGGCCAGGACTCTGTCCCTTGCAGACTGAGGCTAAAGAGCCAGGCAGACCCTGCAGTGATCCTGAGCAAGTGGCTTCTATGCCCTGAGCCTGTGCTATGGGCAGCTCAGGGCTGGGCAGCTTCAAGGCTGCAGGAGGAGAAGTCCTGGCCTTCAGGGGCCACTGTTGGGTCGCAGGTGTGCTTGCATTGACGTGTCCTTTCCAGGATGTGACAGGGAGGAGCGCAGAGCCCCGGGACAGAATGTCCTTGCCTAGGTCTTGGCTCAAGTTATTGTTCTGTGGGCAGAAGACCCTGGAGGGTCCAATTTCAAAGGGAAGGAGATGGGGCAATCCAGTAGTCAAGCTCCATGGGGCAAGAGAAGGATGCCGTGGTAACTGGGGAGGGGTCTCTAAGCCACAGCGTAACTGGAGGTTTTCTGGTGCGTGGAGATGATCATTGCGAGTCTGTCTTCAGCCCAATACTTTTTCTGGAGACCACAGAATGGAGTGTGGACTTTAGGCTCCTCTTCGGATAAGATCCAGTCCTGGAATAGCTCCCCTGGCCCACTGTCATAGTTAGGCACAGGTAGCAACTTGAAAATTGAAGATCTGAGCTCTGGGCACATTTGTGGAGAATTAATGATTGGGTTAAACCCAGAGCAAACCTGCAAGAGATTGTCTAGCTGATGGGGAAAGCCCAGCTCATGGTGGGTAGGGGCTTTAGAATAAAATACAGAGAGCTGGGTTGAGAGAGTTGGCATCTTCATGTACACTTGGCCAGACATGCTGGTTTGGCAAGTAAGGATCGTCCTTCTCTCAGCCATTACGTAGAGCATGGTGTGATCAGTTCTGTCAGCCCTGGTGTTGGTACGTGCTCTCCCGTCAAACTGGACTATGAACTGTAACCGGACTGTCATGAGAGAATAAATCCCTTGTTCCCTTAAGCCATTTGATGGTGACTTATCAGCAGCCATCATGCAGCTGAACCGCAACACCCACCCACTACCCCCACGCCCAGGAACATCACTATTGTAGGAGGCGTTCCTCAAGGTAATAGATTCTTGTGCATCCTTTGGGGCTTATACCAGGGCATTGTCTGTGAGAGTTCGCCTGTCGACCCTCCCCCTTCAACTCCATGTCTTTTTGGTAGGAAGAGGCATTAACCACTGCTCTGCAGAACACAAGAACCCCAAAACACTTTCATTGGAATCCCAAGAAGGTGGGCACTTGTCATCCCTCCCCTTGATCTAGTCACACTGGGTGGTCCTGACTGGGCTGGAACTGACTCTGTGGAGCAGGCTGGCCTCCTACTTATAGTGATGCTCCTGTGACCTCCTCCCATGTGGCAGGATGGCAGGGAAAGACGATGATGGACACCTTGTAATAGTCACCCTGGGAATAGCTACTCAACTTATTAAATGCTATTTCTACACACCAAAAGCACTTCTTCCAAGTCCCACTTAAGACTCCTTTTTATTTTTTTTTTAATTTACGTCTGTGTCACTGTGTACCAGAGGGCACTGTACCTGCCTATGGAGGCACAAAGATTGTCGAGGGATCCATCTCCTGGCTGTCCCTTCGTTGCAGGGTCCTTGTGTTAGGAGTCGAAGATTGAAACCAGAACACATGTAGAGGATTAAGGCAGAGTTTTTTAGAGGAGAGAAAGAATGGAACTCGCGGACTTCAGACGTGGAGTGCCATGAGAGGCTGGGGTGCCCTGGAGAACTCATGGACTCCAGGCATGGAATCCACGAGGGGCAAGAAGCTAGAAATGGACTCATGGACTTCACATGTAGAGTGCCATGAGGGGGCAGATGCTAAGGATGGCTGCCAAGGTCAGGTATATTTATGCCTTTAGATAAGTGGTGAAAATGGCCTCTCCTCAAGCACATACGTCCAGCACATACCTAGTTCCCTATGGGTGATTCAGCCTGGTACCTTCCACATCAGAACAACCTTAGACTGGGATTGTCACCATTTTTCCCATGAGGACACTGAGTCTTTGGGAGACTGAGTGACTACCTAAAGTCACCCAGTTAGTAAGAAGCTACTGGTGGACACTTTCACACACACTCCTTTGGAAATAATTCTTTTCCTTGGAGCTCAGTTTGGTTCAAGAACACATACATGAGGCTGGGCCTGGTGGGCACAAGCTTGTACCAGCCATGGAAGGCAAGAAGATGAAAATTCAAGGCCTGTCCAGACTCCAGAGAAAGTTCAAGACCAATCTGGGCCACTTAATGAGCCACTATCTCAAAAAATTAAATAAATAAAAAAACCAAAGAGGCCTGGAGATATAGCTCTCAATACTGAAGTACTTGCCTGGCAGGCGGCCCCTGGGATCACATCTTGATATGATAAAACAAAACAAAAACAGGGGCTGGAGAGGTGGCAGGTGGCTCAGGGGTTAAGCCTCTGCCTTGGAGGCAGAAGGTCCTGAGTTCGGATCATAGACCCACTTATAGACAGCGTGCAGAAGCAGGGGGAGGAGGGGAGGCGGGGCTGCGTTTCTGGTCCTGGTAGGGCGGAGCCTGTGAATCCCGGGGTAGAGTAAACAAGGAGGTGGAGGCGGTCCATGGTGGTTCCCAAATTCGCCTGTGGTTCTACACACACACACACACACACACACATACACACACACACACACACACACGCGCGCGCGCACGCGCGCGCACGTGCACAATTGAATACATTAAAAAAAAAAAAAAGAGGGAAGGGGGCACTGGGGCAGTACCCAATCATAGAGTGTTTGCTAGTGAGCAGGAAGCCACAATCTATCTATAAACTAGGTGTAAGGGTGCTCTCTCTAATCCCAGTACCTCAGAAGAAACAGGAGGGTTAGAAGTTCAAGGTCATCTTTAATTGCAGAGTAATTTTGAAGCCCTCCTCAGATCCATGAAACCAACCACACACACACACACACACACACACACACACACACACACACACACACAAGGCAGGGTCCAAAAGTCTGTCTCCATGGTTACCAAGTGATGTGTTAGAGCAAATCACTTCTCCCTTCTGCAGGAGGGAGTATCAGCCAGTCATCCCCACCCCACGCTAACTGTGAGTGCTGGCCAGATGTGTAAGGACTCCTGCCTACCTGCTCTGATGGTATGCAGCACCTGGCCTCTCCCAGGTCCTTTCCCGAGTGGGCTTAAATCTTTACCACATTCATATTCTAGAAGAGGAAACCGAGATAATGAAAGATTAAGTAACATGTCTCCCTCTACACCACCGCCAAGTGGTAGTGAGAGTAAGAGCCAGCCACAGCTGGTTGTGGTTGTTCCCACTGCCGGGCTCCCCTGCGGTCACGGACGGGCCCTGTCCTGTCTCCCGCACGAGAGGTCCTCAGATCTGTGTCCCTCCGCCTCATAGGATCCAGGGACAAGGGGGGAAGCAGTGCCCTTCCAGGCATCTGCTGCAGGGCCAGGCCAGTTCGGCTGCAGGCTGTGGGCGGGGCCGCAGCCGTGTGGGCGGGGCCGCGGGCTGTGGGCGGGGCCAGGGAGCCTGTAAAAGCCGCTTGGGTCCCGGGCTTGACACTCGACCCCATCACCCCGCCATGGAGCGCGCTCACCTGCCGCTGGCGACGGGCCTGGCCCTGGTCGCGCTCTGCCTCCTGACGCTGTCCCCCGACGCCAGCGCCGAGCTGCGAAGCCGCAGGACCGGGGAGCGGCAGCGCCTGTCCCCCGACGACCCCAGGGTGCAGAAGGCCGCGCAGGCAGCCGTGGCCAGCTACAACATGGGCAGCAACAGCGTCTATCTCTACCGCGACACGCACGTCGTCGACGCCGAGAGTCAGGTGCCTTGGCGGAGGGAAGGAGGGAGCGGCAGGAAGAGGGGGCCGGATAGGTGCCACATCACCCCAATAAGGAGAACCGAAACCTATCGGTTCCCTTTTTACAAATGTGTGTGTTGTGTTTTTAAACCGGACAGGAATGCCAAACTCCATGGTGACCAATTTGTCTAAATTCCAAGGACAGGGATACCTCACTCATCCCTGGCACACGGTGTGGAGGGAGGTGGGCAGGTGTCTCCCTCCACATCTGTCCCAGCTCCAGAGCAGTGTAATGGAAGGGGGTGTGTCCCCGGGCTCTGCCTCCTCCCTCGAGAGCCTGCAGGCCTCACCCAGCTTTGAGTCCTTGGGCAGGATATTGCACATATCCCTAGGAAAGTGGACACTCGGGGAGGAAGAGTGGGCATCCGGGCTGAGCTCCCCCAATCGGTCCCCCGGTCATCCCTGACCCGACCTTCCTTGTCTCCAGTTGGTGGCTGGTGTTAAATACTACCTGACCGTGGATATGGAGAGCACAGAGTGCAGAAAGACTAGGGTCACTGGAGACCACATGGACCTCACCGCCTGCCCTCTGGCCACAGGGGTGCAACAGGAGGTAACAACACTGCCCCCCTCACTGGGCCCTGCACAGAGCCTAAAGTCTCTCAGCTTATCCTCCTTGACTGGTCTGTCTAGTCAGGGAGAGGCGGGACTGGACCTGATCTATCTCGGCTTTGGGTGACTCAATTGGCAGGTCAGGGTGGGGTCCAGAGAGAAGTCGGGGCTTCCCTCTTAGGGCAGGAGTTGCCTGGCAGGACAACTGCCCCCGGTCCCTCGGAAAGGTGCCAGGCAAGCACAGGCAGCTGGAGGAAGCAGGCTGGTCAGACTCATCCTCCTTGCCCACCGTGCTTTTCCGCAGAAGCTGCGTTGCAAGTTTGAGATCCTCGAAGTCCCCTGGAAGAACACCACTCAGCTTCTAAAGCACGACTGTGCACAGGTCTAACAGGACCCCGGGCAGCAGTGCCAGGATCCGGATGGAGCCGGCTGGTGGTGGAGGGCACCTCGGGGCGTGAATGCTGTCTGCTGAAATAAATCTCTGCATTGCTTCTCGCATTGGTGTCTTCTGTGTGCTTCAGTCCTCCTCTTCCTCACTGCTGCTCCCCGGGCCTGTCAGCACCCCACAGCTGACAGGACACGCACACCACCCTCTGGCACTCCTGCTGTCCCAGCTGGGCAGTGCTGAGGTTACACCTTTCAAATACCAAGCCCCCCAACACAGCCGGGGACTGCAAGTCTTCTTAGAGAAAGAGGATGGGAAACAAAATCTCAGAAGAGGGACCATGCCTCAAGACTAGCCCCAGTGTGCTGGGAGCGCTCTGTGGGACGCCCGTGCCCTGCTTCTCTCACCCCCTGAGGACAGCTTAGTGCACCTTGAGTTCAGCACAGTGGACCCCGGGACACGGGCCCCCAAGCCACAAACATCCTCGTGCCTGCTGATGGCTGGAGGTGACTATGTGTCCCTCAGAGTCCCTGTAGGCCAAGAGACCAGGAGACCAGGGTGGTGCCTCCCTTGTCCTCCCCCACCCCCAAGCATTTTCCCAATGCCTTGTCCCTGGCCAAGACCCTGGGAGGAGCTGGGCACAGAGGCCCCCAGGAATGAACAAACCTGCTGTCCCAAGAGGGGTGATTTCCACAGGGGCTACAGGGTCCATCTGATGCCACTCAAAGGACAGGTGTATATTTACACACCTCACTCCATGATTGTAACACACACATGCGCGCACGCACACACACACACCACACACACAGAAGATCCATTCACATGATTCCAGAGATCACAGACATTAGAAACTTTCTAATGTCATGCTCTGAAAACCTCTACACCCACATCCAGCAACACACAGCAGCGGCGAGCCCCAGAGAGGCCACCTGAAGATGGTCACACAAGTCCCCAAGCACAGGCAAGAGGCTCTCATGTCCTCTGCCAAAGGTATGCTCTGAAGCAGGGACCTGACCAGGGGACAGGACACAGTACTGAGTGCTCTGGGAACATGAGATGTGAGCAGCCCAAGCCCACAAGAGCAGCACAGGGCCAGACCAGACAGCAACCTGCAGCTCCTCACCACTGCCCAGGACCCCTTTCTTCTGAGCAAGCCCTCACACACCACTGCACACCCGCTGCCACCCATTCCAGTGTGAGGGCAAGACACAGCAGCCAGGAGCTCCGAGGGGCTTGGGCTGGGGTCTCAGGGACTGCAGGGGAGTCGCAGGAACAGGGACACAAGGTGACTGTCAGGCAGCACTGAGCAAGGAGAGCAAAGCAGCAAATAGTGGGGGTCCTTCCATGTACTGTTTAGAAGCAGATTCTTGCTTAGTGACCCTGCGCAGGGGACGGCACTGAAGGAAAAGTAGGCAAATGCTATTGCAGGAGCTGGTGAGATAGCTCAGCAGATAAGGCGCCTGCTCCCAAACCCGAGGACAACCCTCAGGCTCCACAGGGACAAAAGAGAGACTGACCTCTGTCCTCTACCCATGTGTCATGGCATGCATGGGTAACCTCCTAAATAAACGAAAATTTAAAAAGGAAACACTGGGGTGAGAATACAGCTCAGAGGATAAAACCTTTGCCCCACAAAGAAAAGGACCTGAATTCAGATCCCCACAACCCAGGTAAAGATGCGGACAGGTGTAGAGGCCCACCCATAATTCCAGCCCTGGAAGGCAGAGCCTGGGAATTCCCAGAGCAAGCTGACTAGCCAGACCATCCCAAAAGGCTTGCTCTTGATTAGAGATCCAGGTTTACAACAATAAGGTTGAAGAGCAAAGAGGATGATTTCCAACATCATTCTTGGGTCTCCATCTTGTGTACATACATTCCAACACACATGTACACACAAAAGAAAAAAGAAAAAAAGAAACACTATTGAAAAGCCAGCAGTAATAATAAACTTCCATAATGACTATCTCTGGAGAAGAGAGGATATGATTGGAGAAGGGTCTGGGGTGAGGATGACATTTTCATTTCTTCTATTTTACTTTAATTTTTGAAGTGGCATCTCTCAGTGCAGATCAGGCTGGCTTACAACTCATGAGCCAATCTTCTTGCCTCAGTCTCCCAAGTGTTAGGATGACAGCTGTGTGCTGTCATGCTGTTTGCACCGATCTCCCCCCCTCCCCTTCTCTCTATTCCAGTTTTTTCTTATGGAGTCCACTTAGTCCAGCTGGTCTTGAACTTGCTGTGTAATTGATGACCTTGATTTTTTGTGTGTGCTGTGTGTATACATGCGTGTATCTAAGTATGATATGTGTGACCTTGCATTCTTCCTCCTATCTCCATCTGTGGAATGCTTGCATTTGAAGCATGCACTACCAAGATCATGATGGATATTTCCACCTATGGGGTGGAAATACAGGCACATGCCTCTGTGGTTATTTGCTAAAGGAACTGTGAGTTTTGTGCCATTTTCTGTGCATTAGCTACATCCTGGAATAATAGAAGGCTGACAAGTATGCAAGAATTGTGGGGAGAACCTGGTGCTGTAGCCACGAGAAGGCTGAGGGTTCAGTCAAGCTGGGTGTGTGAGGCTCACCCCGCAAAGGCTCCACGTGGCCTTGGAAGGACCCAGCTGTGCTTCTAGCCACTTCATGAGTGGAGCTCTTCCACGTGTAGCCTAGACTGCGCGATAGCGAGGTCATCCCTGAACTTTCAGATCGGCTCTGTGCTCTTGTCCTCCATGGTCCAGACATACCCAGCTTCACCCTCGGACCATGACTCTGTCAGCACAGGGACTGGTGGGCACCAGCAGGGGCTAGAAGGAGCCAGGGTCGGCCACGCCTGGGTTTTGGCTCAGCTGAGTCACTGGTGGTACCAGGCAAGGAGATGAAGGGTCCTTCTTCTCCCTGAAATCCTCCTGTGGATCTGGCCCACACTGGTGACCTGGCTTTGACCTCCTGGCTCTGACCCTGGGACCCTGCATGATGACTACCTGTTTCTTCCTCCTTTGTCTCCCTGCCTCACACAAGGGTCTTATGTACCAAAGGGCCGGAACCTGCTTTCTCACCTCTCTCTTGGGGCTCAGCCTCAGACAGGTTGGCCGGCCATGGACTCCTTATCTGGGCTCCGTGTTACCTACAAGCTCCCGGATCAGCCCTGGGGCAGCAGGGGACAAAGGGCATCTAGAATTTGCATTGTGACCAAGTGACCTTTCCGAGGTCCAGCTGGCCAGAGAGAGGAAAGCTGGTGCCTGGAGGGAAGCAGAGCTGGGGGCTTGGGGGGGGGGTCCCAGCTATTCAGTGTTTACAGCCGGAGCCCCAGGGCAGAAGCTCCAGGTGAGCCTGTCCCTGTTGCTGGCACCCACCAGCCTCCCCCCCTCCCCAATTCCTCGGTGCTCAGAAGTGGCCTGGTGCTCAGAAGTGGCCTGGAGCTGGGGGTGAACCAGCCCAGAGACAAGGAGTTACTTGGGGTCTTTCCTGCTGCCCCAGAAAGGAAGAAAGGGGAGGCTTCTGGCATGAACTCAGCTCAGGACAGCTTCCCGCCCAGCCAGCTGACAGTCGGGTGGTGGTGGCGGTGGTGGTGGTGGTGGTGGTGGAAGGCATGCAGTGGGTGGTCACAGGTGTCACCCCACACCCAAGTTACCCTTTCCTAGACAAACTAGGACTCTGTCCCTTGGTGGCTGCGGCTGAAAAGCCAGGCAGACCCTGCACTGATCCTGAGTAAGTGGCTTCTATGCCCTGAGCCTGTGCGGTGGGCAGCACAGGGCTGGGCAGCTTCGAGGCTGCAGGAGGAGAAGTCCTGGGCTTCAGGAGCCACTGTTGGGTCGCAGGTGTGCTTGCAGTGAAGTGTCCTTTCCAGGATGTGACAAGGAGGGGGAAAGAGCCCAGGGACAGAATGTCCTTGCCTAGCTGTTGGCTACTTATTGTTTTCAGGGCAAAAGACCCCGGAAGGCCCAATTTCTCCTTGCCCACTGTGCTTCTCCACAGAAGCTGCGCTGCAACTTTGAGATCCTCGAAGTCCCCTGGAAAAACTCCTCAGCTTCTAAAGCATAACTGTGCGCGGGTGTAACAGGCCCCCAGGCAGCAGCGCCAGGATCCGGATGGAGCCGGCTGGTGGTGGAGGGCACCTCGGGGCGTGAGTGCTGTCTGCTGAAATAAATCTCTGCATTGCTTCTCGCATTGGTGTCTTCTGTGTGCTTTAATCCTCCTCCTCCTCACTGCTGCTCCCCTGGGCTGTCAGCACCCCACAGCTGACAGGACACCCACACCACCCTCTGGCACTCCTGCTGTCCCAGCCAGGCAGTGCTGAGGTTACACCTTTCAAATACCAAGCCCCCCCAACACAGCCGGGGACTGCAAGTCTTCTCAGAGAAAGAGGATGGGAAACGAAGTCTCAGAAGAGGGACCATGCCTCAAGACTAGCCCCAGTGTGCTGGGAGCACTCTGTGGGACGCCCGTGCCCTGCTTCTCTCACCCCCTGAGGACAGCTTAGTGCACCTTGAATTCAGCACAGTGAACCCCGGGACACGGGCCCCCAAGCCACAAACATCCTCGTGCCTGCCGATGACTGGAGGTGACTATGTGTCCCTCAGAGTCCCTGTAGGCCAAGAGACCAGGAGGCCAGGGTGGTGCCTCCCTCGTCCCCCCCCCCCACCCCCGGCATTTCCCAATGCCTTGTCCTTGGCCAAGACCCTAGGAGGAGCTGAGCACAGAGGCCCCCAGGAAAGAACAAACTGCTGTCCCAAGAGAGGTGATTCCCACAGGGGCTACAGGGTCTATCTGATGCAACTTAAAGGACACATGTGCTTTTTGCTACACCTTACTCCATGATTGTAACACACACACACACACACACACACACACACACACACACACACACAGAGAAAGTGAGAGAGGAGAGAAAGAGGAGAGAGTCCACACACCCACTCAGATGTTGCTAGGTACTACAGACATGCCCTGAAAAACACCAACACCCAGCTTAGCAACGCCAGCAGAGGCGACTCAAAAGGAACGTTTGTCAGAGCAGCAGCCTGAGCTGGGACAGGCCCACAGCCCCTCAGAACACACATGTCAGTACTAGTTTTGTTCAGACCTACCCACATGCATCCATCCTGAGGACAAGCCACAACAGCTAGTGCTTTGGGAGACTAGACACTACCTGGCTCAGATTGCCAGGGCACCCATGCATGGCATGGAGTGTAACCAAGCAGCCCCTTTCTGCGGCTCATGCCTCCTTCCTTCCAGGGACCAAGTATTGTACTCTCCTGGGTGGCAGCCATGGCTAGGCCTCACTTACTGCCCTCAGAGGTCACATCATGGTGGGGTTGGAGACTCTGAGTCCCACCCAGGAGCCTGAGGCGAGGAGGGGTTGGGTTTTGACCCAGGAACAATTTGTGGCTCTGTGGCTGTTGGAATTGGTTACCTGTGGCGGCTCAGACAGTCTGGGTTGTGTGTACAGCCACTGCTTGGAAGGGCTCTAAATGCCTGTTGCCATTTGCTTGCATGGTTGCTGATAAATGACCATCAGACGGCTTAAGGGAACTAGGGGTTTATTGTCTCTTACAATTACTGGTTATAGCTCATAATCCAGCTTGATGGGAGAGCAGACACCAACACCAGGGTCGAAGGAACTGGCCACACCATCTCTACATAATGGCTGAGAGAGGGACGATCCTTATTTGCTAGACCAGCATGTCTGGCCAAGTGTACAAAAGGATGCCAACTCCCTCAACCAGCTCTCTGTATTTTATTCCAGGGCCTAATCCTATCCATCACAAGCTGGGCCCATCAGCTAGACAATCTCCTGCAGGTTTGCTCTGGGCCCAACGCAACCACTAATTCTCTACAAATGTGCCCAGAGCTCAAACCCTCAACCATCAACTTGACACCTGTGCCCAACTATGACAATGCCACCAAGCCAGTGTGAGACCAGCCCAGGATAAGTGGCAGGAAATTCTTGTTGAATGAATGTGCGAGGCTAGGCCCAAGAGGTCTGTCCAGTAGCTTCTCTGCCCTTGGAATCTGTGTCCAAATCCCAGATAGCATTTCCTCCGCTTAGTATTATTTTTCTCCACCAGCCAGTGGAGTTCTCCAGCAGAATGTGCTGCTGGTCTTGAGACTCTGCCACTGTCTGGCTCACTGAGGAGGGGAGTTGGCCAGATGTGCCACCCTCCGTTCCCTCTCCGAAGTCTCTCTGGCTACCTGACAGCAGGTTGTTTCCATAGGTCAGTTGTAGGGTGTGGCCACTTGTGTTCTAGGCACATACCTACAGCTACTGCGAAAATTCCACCCTAATTCCTGCATTGGACCTTACTGAGGAGGAGACAGCTGTAGTAGTGGGAAATCTTTGGGCCAGGCCTGAGCTTGAACTTGATTCAGTGCCAGGTCCAGAGCGCTCAGCGGTTGGCTCAGGTGCTCTGGGCAGCCAGCTGCTGGAGCGCAGGGACAGGCAAGGACCGGGCGGCCTGAGTGGGTGCCTCCTGGTCTCATCTAACCCCTCAATCAGGCTGGGCTGGAGAGCAGCCATTCTCTGTGGCCCTGCCCCTGTCCACTCTCATGCCAGATGAAAGTCTTCATTGAGACTCCTACAGCCTGAACCCTGGCAGGGAAGGCTATGGCGATTACCTTTGACATCTGGCTGCTATCGTCCTTTTTATCCTACGGGTCCTGATAGGCCTATACATCCCTGGGTGGTGGGCTCTATTCCTGGCACCTACTGGCACCCCCAGGGTCTGACTATCCTAGAAGCCAGATGGCCTTTCCTTCACTAAGGAGAAGACTTCCCACCCTGTCCTCCCTCAGTCCCGTATTTCTGTGTCACGTATATACATGAGCCCATGGAGCCCAGAGGTCTATGTTGGGGTGTCTTCCTCTATTACTTTCCACCTTGTTTATTGAGATGGTCTGTCCCTGAAACTGGAGCTCAATGATTGTGGGGACTAACTGGCAGCTGCCAATCCACTGCTGGCCCGAGCTGGACGCTGGGCTCTGGTGAGGTCAGCAGAGATTCCAGAACGCTTCCTTCCCGTGGACTCTTAACACACACGCGTGGTGCAGTGCCCGACCTCGCTGGCCTGCTGCCTGGGCTCCATCAGTGAGGACACAGAGCCACCTGGGGTTTTAAAAACTCTCTTGGGACCTCAGCCCAGCAGGGCCCAGACAATCATGGCAGCAGAGTTAGGGACTTGTCCCCACCTGCCCCAGTGGCCAGCTTGCCAGCAGCTCCGGTCAGTACAGTGGTCTCTCCAAGGATCACTTCCCGAAGTCCTCTTCTCCAGCCTGGGGGGACGGGAGCACAGCGTGAGCCGGGCCCGCTCCGGCCCTGCCAACGCCATGCGACTGGTCCTCAGGGTCACTTCTGGGAGGTTGCCCCATCTCTCCTTCCCTTTGCCCCATCTGCCTGGTTCACCTCAAAAGCAGTGTCCACAATCTCATCAATGACAGATGCCTGGGAACGAAACTTCTGCTGATGCTGCTCCACAGAGGCCACCAGCTGCAGGAACTGGAAGTGGAGTTCCCGCTGCCTGGAGGTCAGGGGGAGAGGCAAGGACAGGGCTGGCCTATGTGGGTGACTTCTGAAATCTCAGAACCCCAACATGGCTCCTCCAAAAACTTTCCATAGCCCTAGACCTCCATCTCCAGTTTGTCTCCTTTGATTGTTTTTTTTTCTTTTATTTATAAGATGGAGACATGGCTTAGGGTTTAAGCCTCTGCCTTGCAAGCAGAAGGAACCTAAACTCAGATTCCAGCTCCCGCATAAAAGGCCAGGTGGAAATGGCAGTGGCCTGCACTTCCGGCCCTGGAAGGTGGAAACTGGGAAACCTCACGGCAAAACAGTCCACCCACCATCAGATCCCTAATCTCCAGCCCTACACTCAAGATCTCCCCTCCCATCTCCTCACTTCTCCGTCATGGCCCCGAACTTCCTTTCGATGAACTGCGTTTTCAGGGCGTCCTCAGTCAGTATTGCCTCGACCTCTGTATAAAGAGAATGGGATGTGGGAGGGGTCAGGTAAATGCTGGAGGGTGGAGAATGAGAGGGGACTTAAATTTCTGTCCAAACATGGAATTCGTGGTAGTTTCCCCATCTGACATTAATTTGTTTTATTGTTATTATTATTTGTGGTCCTGTGGATGGATGGAGCCAGAGCCTCCTGCAGGCTAAGCAAATGCTCTACCACTGAGCTATATGTCCCTAGGTCTACCCATCTTCTGGTAAAAAACATTCTAGTTTTCGACCTTACCTCATTCAGTCCTCTTATTTAGCTGAAGTCATCCCACCCCAGTTCCAAGGACATGTTAGCGCCGTCTGGCTATTTAGAGTCTAGAATGACTGATTCAAGACTAGGCATGTGAAGGGCTGGCAAGATGGCTCAGGGGTTAAGACTCTGCGAAAGCAGAAGGACCTGAATTCAGATCCCAGATCCCCCATAAAAACTGCCAGGTAGAAATGGCAGTGCCTGCACTTGTGGCTCTGGAAGGCAGAGTCTGGGAAATTCCAGAGAAAAGCTAAAAAGGATGTAGAAGCAATTCAGGATTATTTCTGAAGTCCCCCTTGGTCCTTCACAGGGACACACAGTGCCTTCTAACACACACACACACACACACACACACACACACACACACACAAATAATAATAATAATAATCCCTGCTTTGCTAAAAACAAAACAAAACAAAAAGACTAACCACGTGAGTCACTGAGAACAGGAGAGGCTCATTTCTGGAAATGTCTTTGGAAGGAGGGTCTCACTTTTAGTCCAAACTGACCCTGAACTTGAGGCAATCCTCTTGTCTCAAGTGTCCGAAGAGCTGGGATTAGACGTGTGAACCAGATTTAAAACTGTGAGGACTGGGGACCAGACTTATGAGTGACCGTGTTGCCACAAGGAGAGTCACTCCGACAACCAGCAAAGCCAGAAGACAAATAGATCATCACTGAGCCATTCCTAACAACCCTCACACTCGCAATCTGCTGAATAGCTGGAGTCAATTAATTAATCCGCCAAATCATTGGGATCAATTAATTTTTTAACTTTTTTATTATTATTTATTCAATTGTGCGTGTGTGCAAGTGTGTGTGTGTGTGTGTGTGTGTGTGTGTAGAATCATGGACGAATTCGGGAACCACCATGGACGCCTCCACCTCCTCCTTTTTTACTCTGCCCCAGGATTCACAGGCTCCGCCCTACCAGGACCAGAAACGCAGGGTGTCGATGTCGTAACAAGGTTTGTGGGGAATATGTCACGTAAGTATGTGAACACCCAATCGTCACTCCTATGAACCCAAAAAAAGATTTAATCTTTTTTTTTAAGTCAGTGTGACCCGATGGAACTTTAAAAAAAATATTTAGTGTGTGTGTGTGTGTGTGTGTGTGTGTGTGTGTGTGTGTGTGTCAGAGGGCACTGTGTGTCCCAGTGGAGGACCAAGGGTGACTTCGGGAATCATCTTGGATTGCTTCTATCTCCTTCTTGCTTCATTCTGGGATTTCCCAGGCTCCGCCCACCAAGTCTGGAAGATACAGGCCACTGTCGGTTCCATCTGGCGTTTTTTTACATGAGACCTGGGATCCGAACTCAGGACTTTCTGCTTCCAGAGTCTTAACCCCTGAGCCATCTTGCCAGCCCTTCACATGCCTAGTCTTGAATCAGTCATTCTTAATCTGATCTATCTCTCCAGTCCCCTGCTGAAACTTTTGATCCTCCCACCTCCATTTCCCAGTACTGGGATTGCAGGCATGCACTGCCACACCCGGTTCAGCTTTTAAAACTTCCAGCAGGAAGCAAACCATCTGGCTTAGGAGCAATCAGTACGTCTAGGAGTCAGGTGCGTGAAGAGAAACACGCCAGGAAACTTCATTTCTATAGCTCTCAGCCCCAGCTGAATGACTCTTGGCCAATGTGTACCACCTTGATGAGATCCATAGAGATAGCTGAAAATATACCATAGAATACCACTTGCTATGGGCTTTATAAGGTAGTATCACAAATGGTACTTTGGGGAATCATAATTTGGATAAGTAGTTGTTTTGCAAGTGGGTCTTCCAAGAATTGATGATTAACTTGACTGGCTCCTAAACTGGAAGCATCCTCTAGGAATTCTGGAACAGTCTGTGTTTTGGTGCCTGTCTACTCTGGGATGTTTGGGTAGAAGGAGGGAGACCAGCCAGTACCTGCTTGATTGAGCGCTGTGAAGGAGTCTTCCAGCAGCTTCTCATGCACGCGAGCAGCTTTCTAGCAGCCAAGGAGAGAGGCCTCAGTCCCTTCCCTTGCCCCCATCCACGAAGTATGCTTTTCCTCCACCCGTCCCCTCTTTCTGTGTTACCTCCTGCTTCTCTTTCTCCAGGGCTTTGAGCAGAGCCATCTGGAAGTTATCTACCAGGACAGCAATCACCAGGCTGCGGAGAGGACAGTGGGGTGCAATGGAAGAGTCCCTGTGGGGTTCTCTAGTCCAATGTGCCATAACTAGAGTGGGAGTTCATGGGGGCCAGGTGGGGGAGTAGGAGGTGAAGACTGGCAGCAAAGCGGGGCCCTCACTTGAGGAAAATGAAGTACTGGATGATGATGTAGACCATGAGAATAGGGATGATGTACCAGGCCCCTGAGGGGAGGGGAGAAGAGGGGAGTCAGTCAAGATTCTTTCCCTCCACCCCACCCTCTCCGGCAGGCATCAGGGACTGCCCACATCGTAGAAGGGTGGGCTCTGACTCTTCAAGGTGTGCCCACCGCCCCTGCCCTGTCCTTGCGCTCTACCTACCCTTGGCTCTGCTGTCCATGTAGATGAGGGACCAGTCATCTAGGGTGAGCATGGTGAAGAGGGTGAAGAGGGTGGTGAAGATGTTCTGGAACCGTTTGGGGTCTGATTTACGGAATAGCGCCCGAAGGACCACGGAGAAGAGGACTAGCTGGTCAGGGTCAAACCATCCTGGCGCCTGGTGCTGCCCCACTCTGTCCTACCCCGGGCTCCTCTTCCCAGCCACAGGCAAGGCCTTTTTTCCCCGAAGACACGCCCCTCTCATCGCTCCTCCTCCCACCCTCCCACTCCTGCTCCTCCCCACCCTCCTCCCAGGGCCCAGATCCAGCCTGGGCGGCACGGGATACAGAGGCAGGTAAACATGAGGGTGAGGATGGCGAAGATCGACGGCAAGGATCCGCTCAGCGTTCCGGTCACTTCGTGGAGGCTGGTCAAGATGCTGTGCAGCAGAGATGGACAGAGAGGCAGAATCAGTGGGTGTGTGTGTGTGGGGTGGATATCACTACCAGAGTAGGTGCTTTATAAAAGAAGGGGTGCTGGGGCTGGAGAGATGGCTCAAGGGTTAAGCTTCTGCCTTGCAGACGGAAGGTCCTGAGTTCGGATCCTAGACCCCACGTATAGACGTCGGGCGGAAGTGGGGGCAGCTTGCGTTTCTGGTCCTGGTAGGGCAGAGCCTGTGAATCCTGGGGCAGAGTAAACAAGGAGGAGGTGGAAGCGTCCATGGTGGTTCCCGAATTCGTCCGTGGTTCTACACACACACACACACACACACACGCGCACACACGCACAATTGAATAAATAATAAATAAAAAAATTTAAAAAAGATGGTAGCAATCATTGCTGCAGCACTTTCTTAAAAAAAAAAAAGAAGGGGTGCCTTGGGCGGGTCCTCACCTGACCATGAAACACAGCCCCCCCTTCCCGCCCCCATCATTTCTTGAGTAAGTGCCAGGGGATTCCTCGGAAGCCTAGACCAAGTACCAGCTTCCTTTAGACTCTCCACACCGGGGTGAGCAGCCTTGGCCGCGCAGACCTGAGTCTCCGGAGGACGCGGATGGCCCTCAGAGCCCGCATGCTCTTGAAGACCTTGAGGATCCGGAAGAGACTCTGGTTGTAGAAGGAGTAGGAGAGGGAGTAGGTCTGCAGCAGCGCGAAGTCCACCACCGCCATGACCATGATGAGGAAGTCTGGATGCCGGAGGTGCTTCAGCTGGGGAGGACCTACCAGCCCTCGGCCCAGCCCCCCAGTCCTCCCAGCATCCCATCCTTTCCTTCTCCCCCTTATCTTCCCCCCATACAGTTCAGTACCTCCCCACCCTAACCCCAATCCCACCCACCCAGATTATTCCAGAAGTCGTAAAAATACTCCACGCCCAGGGCAATTTGCTTGAGCAACGCTTCCAATACATAGATGCAGAGGAAAATGAGGTCCAGGACCATGAAGTACCACTCTGTGGGAACACCAGAGGCTTGCTCAGGGTCGCCCCCAAGCATCCTGGTCACTTCCCTCGCTCCCTCATTCCTCGGACCTCTGGGTCATACTGAAGCTGTCTCTGGCTTGGCTTCAAATGACTGCAGGATTAACCATTGTGATCCTTAGTTGTCTTGTTTTTAAATTGGGACTACTTAACAGTCTGCCAGGTAGAGCTGCATCGAACATTAAATTCAGTTAGCAAGTATTGAAAACCTGAAACAGTGACTCATAGCGGGGCCTCAAAGGCCAGCATTCTTGGGCTTTGCACCATTCTCTTTTAACCATTCCCTTGGCCTCTTCTTAGATGGAGGTCTCCTGGACTTTCTCCTCCACTCCCACCCCCCCAATCCTGGACTCTCAGAGGCCTTTCTATCCAGGGTAGCAAGTATATTTGGAGCAGATGCTCCACCTGGTGGTTTTAGCTATGAACAGCACACAACCTCTCCAAGCTTCTGCTCACTGGGGAAACGTGACAAGTTCTGCGGTTCTCCTGGCACTGATTGAATCTGACCCCGAGGTCCTCGGAACCGCATCATTTGCATCCCCTTCCCTCTGACTCTTACCGCCTCGGATCTCGACTTTAGCGAAGGTCTGGGCCACAAGCATGACAGTATTAAGAAGAACAACGAGGAAGATGAAGGTCTCAAAGATTAGAGACTGCGTGAGGTCCTTCATCATTTGCCGGAGGCCCCCAAAGAGTAGTAGTATTTTTTCCCAACACCACTGGAAGAAGTTCCCAGAGTGCAGCTTCTTGTGCGCCCGTTGGGATCGGTCTATCAGGAGGTCAGAAAGGACATGCCCATGGAGGTGGTAATGAGGTTCAGAGGTCCCATCCACCCTCCCAGACAGTGGGGGGTAAGGGAGACTCATTCCTGCCTGCTGTCCACTCATCCCATGCTGGTCTTCTACATCAGGGGCCAAGCTGTTTGGGATTCGGCTTGGTATGTCCTGGGGACTCCTGTACCTGTGACTCCATGTCCTTCTTTACTCTCGTGGCAACTTAGGAAAACCACTTCATCCTCGTGGTGACCCTTCCCTCCCCTTTTAGATCCTGCTGAACTGTCCCTTCCTCCTGGCTGCTTTTCCTGCCTCTACTCATTAATTCCTTTGTCTCTCTCAGATTGTTCATGAGACTATCACTTTATTTATTGAGCTATTAGGAACCGGGTCCTGGGACACCGGAATGCTCAAAGTCCTTCCCTGCCTTCCGGAAGATTCTCATTCAGAGACTAGTTTCCAGGCTCTGTCCTCACCAGCTCACAGCTTAGTGAGGGGAGGGGGGGCTATGGAGGCAAAAAATCCTGCAGAGGCAAATTTTCAGATGTGGATGATGAGAGGTTTCTACCACTGCAATCCTGTAATTGGTTAAACACCCCCCCCAAGCCTGAGACCCCTTAAGTGCAAGAGACTGTCTTAGATTCTTCCTGATACTGACCAGAGACTGGACAGCCCAGGTAACCCCACACATGACAAGAGTCTCAGTATTTGAGAAGTGAACATATGAACACATGAACATATGAACACATGAACATAGGAACACATGAACACGTGAACATATGAGTACAGTGACTGGATGAACAAGCTATGTCAAGGCCTTCAGAGGCCTGTGGATCAAGGAATACAGAACGGATCCACGCACAGAGAAAACCAGACAGCAAAAGGGAACACACGTGCAGATGGGGATCCAGCTTCCTGATGTGCTGAAGGCCCGTGTCATGTCTGGCCAAGATCTGAATGAATCTTGCTAGAGCAAGTGGGAGTTGGGGTAGGAACTAGCAAAAACTCACTTTTACGCTTGTGAAATTGCTGCTCATCATCAGTCCAAATTTCTGATTCTCTGGGAGCATCCTCAGGATAAATTTTGGTGGAAGTACGAGAGGAACGAACCATCGAGTGGGAAGTACTAAAGGGTGAGCTCTTGGTTCGAAGGCGAGAACCCAAGTCACCAACCATGCTCCGGGATGGGACGGAAAGTTGGGAGATGCCCTGAGGGTGCTCCCTGTGGTGATATTCTCTGTGATGGTGGTCTCTGTGGTCACTGGGGTGGTGACCCCCATAGGGTCGGTCACCACGGCCATGCGGTCCTCCTCGGGAATGAGACCCCATGAAGGAAAGGCTTTCTCCATGCTGCAGGTGCCTCTGGGGCTGGTGGGAGTCGTGTTGATGGGGTCTGCCTTGGTGGTGGGATTGATGATGATGGGACTCACCGTGGGGACCCTTCTGGGAGGGACCACCACCTTCTTCACGGGAAGAAGGGTCATTTTGGCGATGGTGGCTATGCCTACGACGAGATGTGCTGCTAGAGTGGGCTTTGCCGTGGCGGAAGGACTCACTCTGGTTGTTGGATGTCCCAGAGAGGGGAGGTGCATCCTCACGAGGGTGCTGGGCTCCACCCCGATGGGATTGCCCACGGTGGTGGTGGTGTCGGCTGTTGTGGTGGGACTCTTCAGTTTGGGGAGATGCACCCTGGTGCTGAGACTCAGTATTTTGGTAGGACTCATTGTAATGGCGGGGTCCACCCTGGGGGCGGGACTCAGCCTGGCGGTTCTGCCCGCTGTGGTAGTGGGAACCCCGGTCACCAGGTTGGGCCTCGACGGTGGCTCGAGAGGGACCTGCACTAGGGGTAGACGGGTGGGCCCTGCTGGAGTACTGGGAGACGGCACCCTCTTGGAAGTCCGGCAACTCGTGGCGATGCTGAGACCCGCTGTGGTGCTGGCGGGTCTGGCGGTGGTGTTTGGCTGCTGAGCGAACGACTGAATCCTGTTTATTGGGGCTGGCCTGGCCATCAGGCTCTTCCTTATTCAGGGATGGGTTCATGACTCCACCCAAAACCCTGGAACAAAGGGAGCTCAGGAATAGAAGAAAAAGGCCCCTCCTAGATTTGCTTTCTTTCGTAAAGCTGAGCTCCACCGCAGTCCTGGGTTTCTAAGACCACCTGACTGTTCTCTTGGAACACTCCTTTGTGAGGTCACGCCTATTTACAAGTAAGGATTTCTTTTAAACTATGTATAAAGTCAAGAATGATAGTGTCTGATCCCTGCATTGTAAAATGGAGCTGGAGAGATGATTCAGGGGTTAAGCTTCTGCCCCGCAAGCAGAAGGACCTGAGTTCAGATCCCAGGTCTCACATTAAAAAAAAACATTAGGAGGAAATGATGGTGATCTACACTTGCAACCCCGGAAAGGCGGAGCCTGGGAAACCCCTGAGCAAAGTCAAAAGTAGGTAGAAGCAGTCCAGGATGATTCTGAAATCACCCTTGGGCCTCTCCAGGCACACATAGTGCTCTCTGACACACATGACAAGAGTTCTATGAGCTGTACCCCAGTCCTTCTGCAGGTCTTGCACATAATCGTGACTGAAAGATGAAGCAGAAGTGACTCAGATTCTCATCTTCCCTTTTGTCGTCCTCTGAGCTGGCGCACGGAGAAAAGGAGATAGAAGTGAAGCATGGTGGAATCTTCCGCAGACCTCTGTTGAACTGCAGAGGTAGTTCTGGGCTGTGCGGGAGTCGGTTTTTCTTTTCTACTATGTGGGTTTCAGGGACCGAACTTAGATCATCTGGCTTGGCGTCAAGCATCTTGCCAGCCGAGCCATCTTACCACCTCCTTTTTACAAACTTTTTTTTTAAGAGTTCACAAATGAGAGAAAATGTAATAGTAATCTTCCTGAGTTTGGCTTATTTTTCTACAAATGGTATGATTAAATAATATACAATTGTGTGTGTGTTTACATATATATTTATATATATATCACATTTTTTATCCATTCATCTAATGATGGGTAGTCAGGCTGATCCTATGATTTGGCTATTATAAACAGTCCTGCAATAAGCACAAATATGCAGACCAAAAAAAAAAAAAAAAAAAGAGTTGATCCTGGTGTCACTGGCCTATAATTCCAGGTTTTTCTGGAAAGCTGAGACAGGAGGGTCATGACTTCACAGCCAGCCAGGACAACTTACTTAGACCCTGTCTCAAAATAAAAAAAATGAAAAAAGGACTCAGGAAAGACTTGCAGCTCAGCAGTAAGGCACTCGCCTAGCGTTCTTGAGGTCCTACGGTCTATCCTCAAAGGAGGAAGAAAAGGAGGAGGAAGAGAAGAAGGTAAAGGAAGAGGAGGAGAAGGAGGAAGAGGGGAGACCAGTCTTAAACCAACAAGAGAACGCCCAGCTGAGGGGCGCCGCAGACCTGCTTCCCCGCTTGCCGGTGGGTCACAGAAGTGATTGGTGGTGTGTACTGCGCGATAAACCACGTCTGAGTTGTTTTGCTTCTTAGTTTGTTTTCTCTTTTCTATTCACTGGCGTCAGCCCAGAACTGTGCTCTCAGCAGGATGGGAGTTACACTTGTAACCCAGCCCTTGGGGCTCTAGGGTACTCAGTAAGCACCAGGCCAACCTCCCCAACCCCCCCCCCAAAAAAAAGAGCAGGACAGGGCTTTGGAATGGAGGACCAGGGTTCTGCCCCTTGGGACCTCAGCTAATGGGGGGTGTCTTCAGTGTTGGGGCTCTGCCCTGGCTCTGGGTCACCTCTGGAAACCATGTCCCCTCTCTGGGACTCAGTGTAAACATTTGTTAGGAGATTTTTTTTTTTAAATTTTTATTATTATTATTTATTCAACTGTGCGCATGTGCGTGTGTATGTGTGCGCGCGCGTGTGTGTGTGTGTGTATGTGTGTGTGTGTAGAACCACAGACGAATTCGCGAACCACCATGGACGCCTCCACCTCCTTCTGCCCCGGGATTCACAGGCTCCGCCCTACCAGGACCAGGAGCGCAGGTCGCCCACGCTTCCGCCTGGCGTCTATACGTGGGATCTGGGATCCGAACTCAGGACCTTCCGCCTGCAAGGTGGAGGCTTAACCCCTGAGCCACCTCTCCAGCCCCAGGAGATTTTGTTTTTTACATTGTATGTTTGTTATATACATACATGGAAACATGTATACCTGGAGTGCATGCATGGAAATGTCGGGGAGCAGTTTGAAAGCTGCGTCTCTCTCTTTGCACCTTTACTGAGTCCCAGGAATGGAATTCAGGTGTCAGTCTGATGGAGGCATCTTATTGCTTGAGGTTTAAGAGTCTGACTCGGGGCTGGAGAGGTGGCTCAGGGGTTAAGCCTCTGCCTTGCAGGTGGAAGGTCCTGAGTTCATTCCTAGACCCCATGTATAGACACCAGGTGGAAGCGGGGGCGGCCTGTGTTTCTGGCCCTGGTAGGGCGGAGCCTGTGAATCCAGGGCAGAGTAAACAAGGAGGTGGAGGCATCCATAGTGGTTCCCGAATTCGTCCGTGGTTCTACACACATACACACACACACACACACACACACACACACACACATACATACATACATACACGCACACATGCACAATTGAATAAAAAAAAAAGTCTGGCTCCTTGCTGCCAATATGGGTGTCGTGCAATGTCTTGAGACTGTGACCAATAGTGGAAAAGGGATGGTCCACCCACCCCTGGAGTCCTCAGATTTCTGCAGCTCTGTTGCGTGGGGGGAGCTAATCCAGGATCCCACCCTTCCTCCTGCTCTTCCCCATTCCCTCATTTGGATGGGCCAAGGGTGGCCCTTTTTCCCTGCCCCCATGCCTTGCAGTCCCTTTCCACTTCTCTGGCCTGTTCTGGGACGCTGCCCAGTTGCGTTGGCAGAGCACCAGCCGCTTGCTCTGTTCTTTGCTTCCCCTGGGTTCCCAAGGCACCAGCTCTCTGCCCTACATCCCAAGGTCACTCTGGGGGGCCTGTCCAAGTCCACCCTTTAATAAGGAGGCTGCAGGGGCTGTTGGGCATGGGCAAGGGCCACACAGTTGCATTCTGGTAGCAACTGGTGCAGGAACTGGGTTCCGGCAGCCAAACATTTTTGGCTTCTGTCCAATAGCTTTGCCCAGCTGGATCATTCACCGGTTTGTACCTCAACTTCCTTTCCGTAAGCAGGAAATAAAAGTAACACCTAGCTCTCAGGTTACTTACTATAACTCTCAAATATGTTAAAATACAGGAGGCATGAGAAGAGCCAGTGATAATAAGCACTGTTATTAATAATGTGCCTTCTTTCTTTCTTTCCTTTTTTTGGGGGGGGGCAGTGTTGAGAATTGAACCCAGGGCCTTGTACATGCAAGGCGAGTGCTGCACCACTGAGTTTTACTCCCTGTTGCAATTTCTCTTTAAAGCCTTCTCTCTGTCTAGGTTAGAAGCCTGTATGTGCTGCCACAGCACATCGCCGAGCTGCAAATGGATTATAGGTGGGCTGAGAGTGATTGACTCAGCTCTGTTGTCCTCCTCCTCCTTCTCTTCCTCTCATTTACACCCTCTCTTCCTCCCTCCCTCCTCTTTCTCTCTTTTTTTTAATCTTTAAAATCTCCCTACAAGGGCCTGTGAGATGCCTCACAGGCTTGCCATGCACGCCTGAAGATTCAACCGAGTTCAATCTCTGGAACCCCCATAACATTAATGTGGATGGAGAGAACCGACTGTATAAAGTTGTCTTCTGACTTCCATATACGCACATGTTCTCACATATACAACACACACACACACACACACACACACACACACACACACACACACACATAAATAAAATCTCCCTCCAAGCTAGTGTGGAAGCACATGAGAATCATGAATTTTAGGCCAACATGGATAACATAGTGAGTTCAAAACCAGTCTGGGCTACCTAGTGAGACCCCTGTTTCTATTTTGTTTTATTTATTAGAGAGAGAGAGAAAAAATGAGCACAGGCAGGCATACCATGATGCACAGGTAGAGGTCAGAGACAGCTTGTAGAAGTCAGTTCTCTCCTCCCACCATGTGAGCTTCCAGGGATCAAACTCGGGTTGCCAGGCTTGGGAGCAGGTGCCTGACCTGCTGAGTTCTCTTGCCAGCCCTGCCCCTGTCTTACGGCGGGGGGGGGGGATCTCCATCCAGATCTGGTCCAGCAAATGATGTTGAGTGGCATCATTTCAGGGAGGAGACTGGGAAATGGGCCAGTATGTTTTGGAAAAAGAATGGTTCAAATGGAAAGAACCTATTCCAATGTAGGAGACATCCAAAATGTTCACAGCTCTGTCTTTTGCCGAAAAGCATGACATTTATTCAAAGAACTCTTTAAACAGAAAAAAAAAAAAGGACAAGATGTCCAATCCTCTGTTTCTTTCCCTTCATCTTTCTGCTGCTACACAGTCGCCAGGATTGAATTGATTGAATTGGGCTGGAAGCCAACAGCTCCTGCTGGGTGGGCTCAGTAATCCCGGGGGACTTTTCTGTGGAGACACTGTAGAAGGTCTCAGTGTCCTGTCGTGACCTTCGGTCACCATATTAATAGCAACACCCTCATGGCCAACATCCACCATGGCTGAGCCTGTGGATTTAGTGCTTCCTGCAATGGGGAAGCTGTAGTGAATCCTATTGCATCCCTCTGGCTCCAGCCAGAAGGCCAATGGCTGATCTCTACTCGGCTAGAGGGAGAACTGAATATAAGATGTCCTGTCACACAGATGATGAAGTCTGGGGAATGGATCTTCTCAGCGGGTTCACCCACCTTCCTCCTGGGATTGGTGCCAATATCCAATATCCAGGGGTCTGCACATATAGATAGGAAAAGGAATTGCTACTCCAAGTGCTTTCTCCCCTCTGCTGACCTCTTTTTATTTTATTTATTTATTTTTTTGAGACAGTCTTATGAAGCCCATGCTAATCTTTTTTTTTAATTTTTTATTTTTGCATGTATGTCTCTGTGTGTGCATCAGAGGGCACTGTGTGTGTCTGTGGAAACCCAAGGGTGACTTTGGAATCACCCTGGATTGCTCTCCCTCCTCTTTGCTTTGCTCTGGAGTTTCTCAGGTTCTGCCTTCCAGGGCCAGAACTATAGGCTGCTGCCATTTCTGCCTGTTGTTTTTAGGTGGGATCTAGGATCGGAATTCATGTCCTTCTGCTTATGAAGCAGAGGCTTAACCCCTGAGCTATTTCTACATCTCATTGCTAGTCTTGAACTTTCTATGTGGTAGAAGATGACCTTGGACTTCCAGTCTTTCTGCTTCTACCTCTTGAATGCTGGGTGGGATTTTAGGTGTGTGTCCTCACACCTAGCACACCTAGCTAAAAACTTACACTTGATATTTCAGGGGCTTGGGACGTGGTTCCATAAGTGTCTACAGCACAAGGACTGATTTGAATCCCTGGCATCTATTTTAAAAGCCAGGTATGGCCATTGGTGTCTGCAGTCCCAGAGCTATAGAGGTGGAGACGGGAAGTTCTCCAGGGCTAGCTCCAGATTCAGTAACACTACATGTCACAAGGTAATAAGGCCAATGGCAATGAAGCAGGACACTTGACCTCTAGCCTCCAAGTGTACATGGACACACACACACACTCAAAATAAATAAAAATGTAGATGTCACCACACACACACACACACACACATACTCTAAATAAAAATGTATCTACATTTTTATTTATTTTGAGTGTGTGTGTGTGTGTGTGTGTGTGTGTGTGTGTGTGTGTGTGAGAAGGCTCTGTATGTTCCTCTTCCTGTGGAGGACCAAAGGTGACTTCAGGAATCATCCTGGATTGCTTTTCCTCCTTTTTACTATATCACAGCCAGAAGTGTAAGCCACCACCATTTCCTTCTGGCTTTGGATGTGTGTGTGATTTGGGATCTGAATTCAAGACTTTCTGCTTGGGAGGCAGAGTCTTAACTCCTGAGCCTTCTCTGCAGTGCGTGACATCTACAATGCGTAAAGGGTGTTAATCCTGGAGAGTTCTGATGAAAGCAGATGTGGCACCCTAGGAGCTACTTCCATGTGCCAGGTGTGTCCTCAAATATTCTTTCCAAAGCTCCACTGGGAAACCCCATTTTTCAAGGTGGAATGTGGAGCTCAAAGGAGCGGTTCAAAGTATGTAGCCGGAGGGTGACGGAACCAGGGTTTGAACTCCAGAGTACAGATGGTTAATGTCTATGGAAACCTCTGTATCACCACTTGAGTGAGCCCCTTAAAGCTAGAGTCACATTTTCTCACAGTCACAGCTCTGGAGCCACACAGGTGTGTGTTGTGAAGGGAAACTTGTTGCAGGGCATGGGGCCCTGGGGCTGAGCCTGGACCCCCCAGGTTGTGCCTGATGCTGTAGCTATTTGGGCCAGGAGCAACTGGAGCGTCTGTTCGGCTCAGGGTCTCTGATCTAACCGCCAATGCAGTTAGAGAAGCTCTGTCCTAGGCCCAGGGCTTCCACTTATCTTAGATGCAAGTACTTCTGAGTCCAGAGTTGTTCTCTACGCTGAAGTCGGGCTACATAAAGGAGGCCTGACCTACACACTGTATGGGCTTGTCTGAGTTTTTCTAGACCAACCCAGGGCAGGGTGAAGGATATTCCTTGCAGAGGTCCATCTACAGACTAGGGCTATAAGGTGGTACAAGAACCACAGAAACCAGGCTGGGAGATGGCCAAGTAAAGCCTTCGCCTTCTAAGCAAAAAGACCTGAGTTCAGATCCCCAGACTGCACATGGAAATGACAGCAACCTATAATTAAGGTCCTGGAAAGTGGGATCTTGGGAACCCCAGATCAAAACAATAAAGAAGGCAGAGCCATCCTTCGGCCTACACACACACACACACACACAGCAGAAACCTAGGCCTGAGACCCAGAGGGCACCTGTCTTTACGATCTCGAGTCTAGTCTTTATTTTGGCTTAGGACTAGAAACCTAATTAAGGCTTGCAGCGACACTAATTACTGCTCTTTCCAGGGGGACTGGTAAGAAGCAGGGTGCTAACACGAACAGCATCTTTCAAATTCAGGATGTGCGCTATGGGTTGAATATGATTTGTTCCCTCCAAAACTGAAATTTGGTCCGTGATGTAATATAGCTGAGAGAGGCGGGTCTGCCGGAGGTGACCAGATCGTTAAGAAGGACTAATGCTTTTTTTTGGGGGTGTGTGCTTGTTCTGGGCGCCCACTGAGTTTCTGTGGGAATATGTTGTTGCACTTCTAGGCTACCCTTGTGTTTTGTCTCTTCCAGATCCTTCTGCCTCGAGGGCTTCATCCAAAGCTGAGACGACCCTGCTCCATGTTCCCAGCCTCCAGAACTTTGAGCCACAACAAACTGCTTTCTACACAAAGTATCTAGAATCAGGTATTTTGTTATACTAGCAGAAAACAAGAGTGAGCCAGGATGTCAGGCAGCCTGCCAACCACACACGGTGCACTTTGAAATAGTTTTGAAATCTTCAGTTACTTGAACAGGTCTGCCATTGTCTCCCTGAAAAAAAAAAGATAAGGGTCGATAGCAGAGTCTCACTTTCCATTCTTGTGGGAGAAGGTCCCTGGGGCCAGCCCAGCCTGTAGCAGGTGACCTTCTTTGAATGGCACTAGACACAGCAGAGATGCTGAAGCCGCTGGGTCTGGGTTCAAGTCATTGTACTCACTCTGTGTGGCTGGGCCATCGTTAAACCTATACTGCAGCTCCTTCACTTGGAAGAGTGAGAATCTCACAAAGCGGCACTGGCAGAACTCTGAAATAGCGTCTGGCACCCAGCCGACAGGGAGAGCGATTGTTTTTATTGCTGGCCCAGATATGTCAAGGTCGCTGTGAACAAAGTCCTGACTCTCTGCAATTTTAAGGGAAATTCTATTTCAAAGTGCAGGATATGTTGCTGTGCTAAGCGAGACTGGGGGTATCGGTTGTTATCTAAGTCAGATTTGTCATCTTCTTGTGAATAAGGGAACACCCACAAGTCCAGGCCTCACAGGGGGAGGAGAAACTGGAACTAACCCCCCCTCCTGAACATGACCCTCCTTCCAATCTTTTTTTTTTTAAAGTTTATTGATGTGTGTGTGTGTGTGTGTGTGTGTGTGTGTGTGTGTGTGTATCAGAGGGTACTGTGTGTCCCTGTGGAGTCCCAAGGGTGATTGCGGGAACCATCCTGTATTGCTTCTACCTCCTTTTTGCTATGCTCTGGGATTCTCAGACTCTGTCCACCAAGACAAGTACAGGATACCGCCATTTCCATATGATGTTTTTACATGGGACCTGGATCTGAATTCAAGGACTTCTGCTTTCAAGGCAGAGTCCTAAACACTGCGCCATTTCTCCAGCCCTCCTTCCAGTCTTTTGACGCTGTGCCATTTGCTTAATTCTATACAATCACACACACAGACACAGACACACATGCACGATGTTCCTTATGGTTTCTAGGTTTGCCTCTGGCTCAGTATCCCCCTCCAAGGTTCCTCAGGAGCTCAGTGAAGTTACAAGCCCTAATCTGCCTTGTTCCCCTTCACCCCCAACTTAGAGAGACATACTCTGGAAATACTGGTGAGCTGAAGGAAAGTGGATGATTTGGCAAATGGACTCGGCTCAGGTCTGTGTCAAGGAACAAGGCAAAAAGGTTGCTGTTGGTGGTGGGATGTTGTGGGCCTTTGGGAAGGGCAGCAAGGAACTTAAAAGCCATTGTACCTTCCAGACATCTATCTGCCTTATCCTCACACGTGGGGAATTGGACTTTCAATAACTCAAGTGTACACAATTTAAAATCGTTTTATTAAAAAAGAAAAACCAAAGAAAAAGCCCAACCCAAGAACTCTCGGTTCTGGGAGTCTGGGAGCAGCGTAGGTCTGTAGGGAAGGTAGAACCTGGAAGACAGTATGGGCTTCTGCAGCTATGGGAAGAGCAAGGCCCAGACGCTGACAGGAAGCGCAGCGTTTGCCCAGAGCTCAGCCCCTCTCTGGGGCTTGTGGTTATCCACTTCACCGATGGGGGCTCAGTCCCCTGAAAGGGCAGGTGGGGGGCTCAGTCCCTAGAAGAAGGCAGGGCGGGCAATTCTCGACAGTCCTTAGACCTCTTGTCAAAGTCACCAACCAGCTGGGAAGGAAGAATGGGTGGCCCTCGACTGGACCATGAGTGCCATCCCCAAGGCTCAGATGCAGAGATGCACCTTCAAGTTGGGCAAGAGGTTCAAACCCCTGGGGGGGGGCGCTTAAAAAGGGAGCCTAAGGGGGCAGGACCCGGGGACAGCCTCCTCCTGGGAGGGCAGGGCAGGACCTGGGAGGAGGTGGACGGATCTCAGGGGTTCTGGGGGCTGCGTGGCAGCGCTCGGATGGGCCGGGGTGGGGGATTATCTACGGACGGGCTCGGGTCTAGCCCGCACACCCCCGCGGCGCTTCTGCTTGCGCAGCAGGTAGTTGGAGTACTGCACCTCGGGCATGGCAAGCTTGAGGCAGGCCTCGGTGGCCGGGCCAGCTCCGCCGCCGGGCAGGTCGTAGCCCATGATGTCCACCTTGCGGCTGGGCTGCCAGGGCTGCAGCTGCTTGGTGCGGATCTGTGCGGCGGGCCGCAGGACCGGCTCGTCGCCGAAGCAGCGGCGCAGGAGGCGCTGCCGGGCCTCACGCAGCTCGCGCGCCTCGCGCTCCACGCACGCGCGGCCCGCGCGCGCCACGCGGCGCCAGAAGGTGGCGTTGAAGTGGTCGTAGAGGCCGGCGTCCAGCGCGTTCCAGGCGCGCGCGGCGCGCACCAGCTCGGCGGGGATGGAGGCCAGGCGCGAGGTGGCGGCGCGCGCGTTGAGCTTGGCGTAGAGCACGTCGTCCAGGTCCCAGGCCAGCAGGCGCCGCAGCAGCACAAGCGACTCGTCGAAGTACTCGGCGATCATGACTAGCGAGAAGACCTCCTCCACCTGGCGGATGAGGCCGGCCAGGTAGGCGGCGTCGTGGCGGGGGCTCCGCTCGTTGTCGCCGCCCAGGTCGTAGGCCAGCGTGTTGTGCGCGAACATGGCGAAGTGCTCGCCGGGCCGGTAGTAGGCCTCGGGCGCGCGCAGGAAGGCCTCGAGCGACGCGTTGGGCACGCGCCGGAAGGCCGGGCAGTACTGGTTGTAGTAGCTGAAGAGCGACTCGAACATGGCAGCGGGCTCGCGCAGGATGGTCACGTAGACCGTGCCGGGCGGCATGAGGCGCTCGAGCTCCGCGCGGTCGAAGCGCAGGTGGCTGGCCAGCACGTGCGGCGGCCGCGTGGCCGGGTGCACGAAGTGCGCCGAGAAGTTGCGCGGGTAGCAGAACTGGTGCTCGCAGCTCGGGTGCGGCAGCGCCACCGTCAGGTTGTGGCGCTCGGCGAAGCGGAACAGGATGTTTTGCACCGTGGTGCCGGCTGTCTTGTGCGTCTTCAGGAAGGCCACGGTCGTGTGCTTGGCGCGCGGCGGCGATGCCCGCAGGGGCGGGCAGCTCAGCGGGAACAGTTTGGGGTACCTGTAAGGCCCAGGGGGTGTGAGAGAGGAAGATATGGCAAGGGGGTGGCCTGGATGTGCAATAGTGTGACCTTTAAATTTTGGGTTTTGTCCCTGGAGCAGGAAAGGCTGGTGGCAGATTAACTCCTTTATCCCTGATGGCCTGTTGCATATGACACTCTTGTATGTTACCTTCCCGTCGAATGCGACTAGACTTTCGATCTACCTGAACAATAGATCAGGACAGAAATGATGGCTGTTGCCTCTGAACGTGTGTTAGAAAAAGACTGGCTAAGCCCGGAGTGTATCAGCCTGCTTAAGAACTGAAGCCTGCCCAACGGGATCCATTGTAGTCAAGCTTTCCAATGAGACTGCAGCTCCCCTTCCTCCCCTTAGACGCAGCAGTTGCAAATCCATGAAACACCTAGAATCAGTATTAAGTTACACTTGGGATTCTGACCCACAGACACAGAGAAGGAATAAATAGGTTTTCAACTGCTGGGTTTTGGGTGTTTGCTTTCAAAGCTGGTAAGATAGATAGCTCAGCTCACACACCGGGCAACCTAAATTCAATCCCAGCAAACCCACATGGTGGAAGGAGAGAACTGACTTCTGAAAGTTGTCCTCTGCCACCCCTGTGCCGTGGCATGAATGCATGTATGCTCCTCTCTCTTACATATATGTGTATCCCAGGCTGGCCTCAAGCTTGAGCTGTTTCTGATTCAACCCCTCACTGCTAAGATTACAGGCGTGCATTATCACATCTGGCTCATCTGCCAAGTTTTTTTAAAAAGCTTTATTTTTTTTTATTCTGTAACACTTTAATACATAAATACAATGAATTCCTGTATTTTCACCCCTTGCTACTCAATCCCATCCCCCCTCCTATCTCACTTCATATGTTCTCCTTTCCAATCAGTCTCTCTTCTCCTTTTTGGCATGTGTAGCCCACTGGGTTTTGTCTGGGATGTCTTTACTGGCAAGTGCCTAAGTACTTGCTGGAGCAACATGTGCCAAACCTTAAGATAATTCATCTAAGCAGAAATAGGTAGTATAAAGAGACAAATGTCCCTGGAGAGCCTTCAGGAAAACACACGCAGAGCACAGGTGACTATAGAGATAACTCATTCTCCAAATCCTCATGTTCTCAATAGGTCAGCCATTCTTCAAGTAGGTAGTACCAGACTTTGTAGCAGCACATTGGTTGCATGTTTCTGTTAAGGTCTTTGGAGTTTGATTCATTGGTGCATGCATGCATTTCCTGAGTGTTTGCTTTGTGCCACACATTGTTCTAAGCTCTAAAAATTTAAGAGCATGACAGGAAGAAAGGAAAGGGTGCAGCTTCTATTGCTATCTTACACCTTTGGTAGGGTCCTGCCCCCTCATGGAACACGCGCCCCCTTCATCGGACCCCGCCCACTTACCAGCTGAGCTGCGCCCCCTGGTGGATGAGGAGGCTTATGGTGCTGCACCCCAGCACTAGCAGCAGTATTTTCCTGCGGCTCATCATCTTGGTGGCCTGCTGCAGGCGCTGGAGGATGGGTGGCATGGTGGAGTGCCCACTCCTGGACCAGCCAGGGTCTCACTATCCAGGACTTCCGTCACCAGCACTCATGGGGGCTCCTGGGGCTCTGGTAGCAGAGCCAGTGTTCCTGAGAAGCCTGGCAGGACGAGGAGGCAGACAGGTTTGCGGAGGGCAGAGAGAGCCTGCTCCAGACCCTGGCAGGACTGCCGTAGAGCACTACTCGGGTGAGCAGGGCCAGCAGAGAGGCTGGGGCAGATCGGATTCCCACCTCCCATCACCAAGACCCTATCTCCAGATAACTAGGTCTTGGGTGGAATTACAGATTCTGGGATGTGGCCAGCCCTTCAGAATATACTTGCCTGTTCTGTCTCTTGAGCCCTGCGTCTACCTTTCTGATTGTTCTCAACTCATTGTACCATGGCCATTTGAATCTGTCTGTAGAGTAGTCTGTCCTCAATACTAGCATGTGGCTCAGGACACACAAGTCCCGACTCAAGGTTTCCTCTCTTCCAGGGCTCCTTCTCTTGACTGTTTTAGCCAAAGGTGGTCCCGACTCATGGGAGAATGAACTTCAGGGAAAACATTAGCCAGGACATCGCCACCTCCAGTCTCAGATCGGTATTGCAGGCTCACTCTGCATTACATACGCCTAACATGGGTATTTCCTGATTAGCAGATGACAAAAATGACATGTGAAGAGGTGACATCATTTGTTCGTGGCCACACAGCCAATATGCCATCTGTACAGCCAGTGATAGCACAGACAAGACAGCAGAATGTATTCTCTTTTCGAAGTCGGTGTTCTTAGACCTTACATGTGCTGTTTCCATTCAAAATTGATTTTTTTCCAACTCTGCCTGATCTGGTAGCTCTACATGCTACTGATTACCGAGTTCTTTTGGCTCATGTCCTGTTCCACAAGCCTGGGACTGATAAATTCACAAGGGAAAGGAGGACTTGAAATCCTGGAACCCTGGTCTGGATTCCACCCCCAAATATCTGGAACCCAGGCGGGCCCGTCAGCTGACTGGTGCAGGAACAGCGGCCAAGGCAGTGGGTGGGCAGCATGGGAGGGGTGGGTGCAAATGGTTCCAATTTAGCACCCTGCTGAGAATCCGGCAGGAAGTGAGCCTCTGTTCTAGGTGAGCTGGGAGAGAGAGGCAGGAAAAGGTTTCCCAATTTCTGGCCAGTCTCTCCTTCCCTACAGGAATGTGTTGGCTGGAGGGCAGCTTGGGCCTTGGCAGTCCAGGTGGAAAGTAGCTTCAGCAGCCATGCCTGCCCCTGGGCTGGGGCGGGACTGTCTCATTTCAGAAGTTTGAGTCCAGGTTCCCACTTAGCTTCATCTCTCACACACCCCTCGCAAAGGGGAGGAGGCCTCGCAGCCCTGTAGGCATGTGCATTGGTTCGGACTAGGAGATCTGGTCTCAAGAGTAGGTGAAGTAATCTGGAAACACTTTGACTATCACCTAGCTCTGGGTTTCTCTCTCTCTCTCTTTCCTCCCTCTCTCCCTCCCTCTCTCCACACACACACACACACCTGTCCTAGATCACATTTAAACCTGTTCAGGTAGAAAAATGTCCTGTTTATACTTCCTCTTATCTCTTGGTCCCATCATTTGGCTCCCTCCAAAAGCCTGCAGAGTAATCCTCCTGGAACCCAAAGGGCGAAGCACCTGGCCACAGAAGGCACCCAGGGGCAGGGGCAGGGGCAGCCTAGGCTCACCTAACTTTATTAGAGCAGGGTTGGTCTCCAGTGGAGAAAGCCAAGCTCTTGACCCTCTTGAGGATTCCTGTGTATTCTCTGTTACAAATCCTGCCTAGAGAACTTAGTCACCAGATGATTTCCCAAGGGTTAAGTAGAAGGCAGGTCTATTTACATCTTTTGTAAAATTGCTGAAAGCACCCTGTTTCTCAGAAGAATCTGGGCCAGCCAAGGAGGCCAAGTCTAAGGGGAATTACAGCAGGCCACACAGAGAGAATAAAGTGACTGCCTGATACCCCCTCCAGTCCTCTGCTGGGACTTTGTCCACACTGCCTATAAGGATCAGCTCTGAGGAGCTGATCAGACCTGGTGTGAGGCCTGTCTGGGTGTGTGGGCCTAGTATCAGTGCTGGAGATCCCTGGATGGCAGCCCTCAGGGACAGTGAGGATCAGTTACCCTGCCTTGGGGTCAGGTTCTCGGGGCTCAGCTTGTCCTTCCCTCTCATTCTGTACTGTAGCGCGTCCCCCCCCCCTCCACAGGGCATATAGTTTCTCATGACATTCAGGCATTTGAGAACAAGAACTCTTGCCTCCTCTAGGTGGGCACTTGGCCAGGCAAACTATTTCAGGTCCAGACTGAGGGTACCACTTGGACACCGGAGGAAGCCTGCCTCTCATGGGATTGGCTACTGTCTGATGCCACTTTGGGAAATGCGTTCCACAGTGGGGATCTGGAGAGGCTGCCTGGGTTGTCGTTGCCTGTGGTCCTGAAGCTGAAGCAGGTGGGTGACCACTCTGCTGAGCCAGGCTTTGGAGCGAGGCCCTGGCCGCGGCCTGCAGAGGCTTCGCATACTCCCCAGGTCCACAGATCTCCTCCACGGAGAGAAAGAGGTCCCCTCGCTATGCCGGGCAGGTTGGGGTGCCAACCTCATCAGAATAGTTGTGCTAATTTTAGTCAGAACAATCTACCTCAGGCTGCTGCCCAGTTTGGCAAACTGCTTTCTTTTCTCCAGGGAAGCAAAGAAGAAATGGTATAGCCAGGCAGAGTTTTGAAAACTGGCCCAAATGCCCACCCACTCCCAAACGATTCCCTTCGTCCTTCTCTCCTGGGGGCTTCAGTGGTAAGGTAGATGCTGCCCTGGCCCCACAGCCCAGGACCTGACCTCGCAGTGACCTGGGACACGCCATTCTAACTTGGAGTATGGTATAGTCCCGAGAGGCAAAGTGATGGGGGAGGGGGAACAGAGAAGAAAGGATGGAAGCTGAGAGGGTAGCATTTTAGGGCCTAGGAGGCTAGATATCTTTCCGTCTCTCTCTTCGCAACCCCCAACCCCTTCCCATCTTCCTCTCACATCCACCCCCGCCTCATCCCTGCCTCTGAATTCCCTTCATTCTCCTCTCTCCATCACTACCGTCCCTCACCCCACCCCACATTGCCTCAATTTCATCCAGTCTCTCCCAAAGACCCGGTTACTATAAGGGACAGGCCAGATTTGCCCTCCCCTAGCTCTTACGCTGCTCTCGGAGGGCAGCATGCCACCTCTCCAAAATCTCTGGGCACTAGTCCCTCCCCCCATTCCTACCATATTCCGCAATATTCCTACCACTGCCTCAGATTTATCCCCGTGCGGATCACCCTGGCCACCCCCTCCCCAATCTCAGGCTGGCTACTGCGGTACTCGGTACTCACGCCGTGCGCGCCGGCTGTGCCTCCGACTCGGGGGGATTGCGCTCCTCGGTTCCCTGGCCCCTTATCTTGTAATCCGCACGGTCCGAGGGCTCCGGGGGGCCCTGAGCCCAGAGTGCCAGTGGTTGGCCTCGCTGCGCCTGGTGGGATCAGGTGGCAGCGTCGCTCTGCTCAGCTCCTCGGCTCTGCCCGCCGCCCGTCCCCCACTTCACACCGGAGGCGGGGCGGGGGCGGGGGCGGGCGGCTCAGGGGAGGGGGAGAGAAGCAGCAGCGCGGAGGGGAGGGGGACCCGGTGGCTGGCTGGGCGTCTGCGGGCTCACGCTCCCGGGGGCATCTTTAGATGCGGGTATCTTCCCCGAGCACGACTCAACACCAGGGTAGTTAGCAATCTTCTCTCCCTCATCAGGAGAAACTGAGGCTGGGAAAGTGTCCTTGCGCTCTGGCGTCGCCGAGCAGGATCATCCTTGGTCTGGTGGAGCTTTTCGAGGCTGGGTCAGAGGTGCAGGTAGCTCATCCCCACTCCCCCTTCTTCCCGGCCTCCCCACGTCTCCATAAAGTCCCAGCTCTGCCTAAGTTTCCATGTGCTTTCACCATCTTTCCAACCTGTCCCTGCAGCATCTGCTCCTTTCTAGGTCTCCAGAGAGCTCACACCTGTCCAGAACCTGTCCAGGAACCAGAGAAACCCAGTTCATCTATGGTTAAGCTATCCCAGTCCTCGGGCCACACAGCAATTCCTGTTACCTTAAAGTCTGAAGTGGACAGTTGTTACTGCGAGAGCTTCCTTATGGGTGCCCTTTGCTTCTACCCCCGGGAGCTAGGCAGCAGCACCTTCCAAAACCATATCAGACCCTAAGACTGACATTGTTTCTGGGACTGGCAAGGATTCTGATTTCCCCCTTGGCTCTGGGCCATGTAAGACAAGGATCTTGGAGCTGACGCAGACATTCAAAACTGGGACTGGATGCTTTTTTCTGGGTTCACAGACACAATGAGTGGGTCTCACCTACGGATTCAATGGGGACTCTCAGAGTGAGATCTTGGGCATGCTAGTTTGTCTTCCTTTAGTCTTCCCCTGTGCATTTAACTGTGCCTCCAACTTACTGTTCCGTTGTGTTTATCCTGCCTTAGGGACCCTGGCCTCCCCCTTCTGTCCCAGCATACTGTGGCCTCCAGCCTCAAGTGACCTGCTCTGGGCTCTCCAGTTACAGAGAGCAGAAAACACCTTCCTTTGGTTTGCAAGCGATTCTCCTGCGTGGGCTGACAAGCTGGTGGGAAGGCCACCACCAGTTTTTCTTTTGTGCTTCCTTTCTCTCCCTCCTCTTCCTCCCTCCTCCCCACCCTTGAGAGTGGCCCTGGGTGACAGCTATGGAAGGGGAGAGAAGGATCAAGGTTTAGGAAACAGAAGCAACTTTAACCAGTTTAGAATTTTTGTTTCTTAAACTTCACCTTCCCTACATCTGATACTCTCCCCTCCAGTTATTTCCTTGTGGTTGGGAAATGAGACCATTTCATTTGTGTTCTCCCCTCCCCTTTCTTCTCTCTCTCTCTCTCTCTCTCTCACACACACACACACACACACAGAGGAAGTGATTAAACAAGTGGAAATCAGGTAAGCAAGGATCACTGTGTCTGGTCCCAGTGAAAGTCCTGAGTGTCGGTTCTGTCTCTCTCTTTTGAGAATAAAGAGAAGACATCCCCCTTCCTTAATCATTTATTAGCTCCCTCTTGGATGCTAGATTCTGTGTTCCCATTTTGGGGGTGGGGATAGTGGTAGTGGAGGTAAGAAAAGACAAGTCTCCAAAATGAAGCAGGGTTGTGCGTGTTGGCTCACAACCTCTAATCCAAGGTCCTAGGAAGCTGAGGCAGGAGAATTGTTAGAAGACTGAGGATAGCTTGAGTTACATAGTGTGTTTCAGGATAGCCTGAGCTATAAAAACAAAACAAAACAAAAAAGAACACCCAAACACACAACGGAGCAGGGCACGGTAGCATGCATCTATAATCCTAAGAGTTTGAGGCTAACCTGGGCTACATAATGACACTGTCTTTTAAAAGTTAAAAACGACAGGTAGAAAAGTTAATATAAAGGGACGGAAAACGGGAAAGCTTGGCGGAGGTGACTTATGAGTCACTCTGAAAGAGGGCCAAGGGGGTTTTCCTATGGCCCTTCCCCCGGGTCAGCAGCTGGAACTCAGCCCAGCGGGTCCTTCCCGCTCTCGGCCTCGATCTCCTTTCAGCCCATTCATCCGGGCCTAGGCCAGGGGCGGGCGAGCGGACAATTAGACACTTTTATCCGAGGCATCAGCTCGAATCTCCCGCTTGGCACCCACAACGCGGGGGCCGCTGCGGAAGGAGGCGCTTCGGGGATAGAAGCATCCGGGCCTCTCACTTCCGAGGAGCATGCAGAGGCCGGAGATGGCGTCTGCGTCCGTGCAGGTGAAACCCAGGAGGCTGACTCTTGGCGCAGGTCCCTCTCTTCCCGCGGCCCCACTCGCAACCCAGTGACGGCGAGTCGCCGCGAGGATGGACCTTCCGGGCTCAGGAGCAGCGGAGCTCGCGCGCTACCTACGGACTACAACTCCCAGAAGGCTTTGCGGCGACCGCGGGTGGCGAATCACCTCTCCCGGCCCTGGGCAGAGGGGGTGGGTCTTAGCTCGAAGTGCCTTCCAATCACTGAGAAGACGTGGCGGATGGCGCCGCCGGAAGTTCCGGGGTCCAAGCCCGCAGGCCGGCCAGAGCTTCCGTGTTAGCCGCGCGTCTGCCTGCGGGTTAAGATGGCGGCCGAGCATCCCGAAGCTCCCAAAGGAGAGTTGCAGTTGCCGCCGCCGCCACCTCCCGGCCACTATGGCGCCTGGGCTGCCCAGGAACTTCAGGCCAAACTGGCGGAGATCGGCGCTCCGATCCAGGGTGAGGGGCGTGAGGGGTCGAGAGAGGACTGTTGGGGCCTGCGGAGGCGCGAAACCTGGGTTACCCGAGAGACCCGCGGGCGAGGGGCGGAGACGGGCTCTTGGGGCCCGGCTGGGCTGGGCTTCCCTAGTCCCACCGGGCGTGCTCTGACCCGCCGTGCTTTGCCCCCCAGGGAGTCGCGAGGAGCTGGTGGAGCGGCTGCAGACCTACACCCGCCAGGTGAGTGGTGCCGCAGGACCCCCCGGCCGGCTGGGCTTACTTGGCGGCCTTTCAAGCTCACGGCTCGGTTTTCGTCTTTTCCGCTCCTCGCTCGGCACAGCCGACGGGGGCCTGACCTTCCTGGGGTGTGTGCGGGGGTGGGTTCTGGCTGTTACCTGTTTCGTTGTAACAGCTTCTAGACACATTGTTTTCCCCGAGCGCCAGCGCCTGCAGTCCCAAGCTCCTGGGGATGGATGGGAGAAAAGGTCGTGCAGTCGAAGAGGCCCTCTTGCACCGACCTGTGTTCTTTTTTTCTCTTGCAGACAGGCATAGTGCTGAATCGGCCAGTTTTGAGAGGGGAGGATGGGGACAAAGCCGCTCCCCCGCCCATGTCAGCACAGGTAAGGAGGGGGGTCACATTTCTTAAGACATTCATTATAAACATTCTCCCATACATTGTGCTGGAAATGTAGCTTGCAGATGAGGGCATCAAAGTCTCTTGTGAGACAGATTAGGGGCCCCTTCTCTTCTATCTTGGTGCTTATCCCTGCCTCCTTCCTTAGTGTGTATTCCTCCAAGTTCGACTTGTCATTGAAGATTGAGCTTGAATAGAAGTCGGACTTGATTCTCCTTCAATCTTCTTAGTGGGATTCCCCAGGTGTAGCTCTCAATGTTACTCAGAGACATTGCGGAATAATGTCTTGATTTGATTATATTCCTCCTGCATTTAGTAATTCATTTGAGTATGTGGTACTCTTGCACACTGGTTCTCTCTTTTTAAACTTTTATTGTGTGTATGTGTGTATTCGTTTTTGTGCCTGTATGTGTCAGGCACCGTGTGTGCTTATGGAGGCCCAAGGGTGACTTCTGGACTCATCCTGGATTATTCTACCTTCTTTTTGCTTCGGTCTGGACTTTGCCAGGTTCTGCCTTCCAGAGTTGGAAGTCCAGGCCACCACTGGCATTTTTACATGGGATCCCAGGATCCGAACTCAGGTCCTTCTCCTAATGCAGAATCTTAACCTCTGAGCCATCTCTTCCAGCTCTCTCTTTTAAACAAAAAAGCATCTGCAGAATTTGTTCTCTGACAATTTGATGCACAACATAGTTCGATCATATCCACTCTCACTTTTCTCCTCTTCTTGAACCCCCCTTTCCCATGGGCCACCATATGTATGTATGTTTGTATGTGTGGGGATGTGTGTGTGAGTGCACAAGCATATATGTGTGCAGGTGTGTGGGGGTCTGAAATTGATGGGATATTTTCTTGGATTGTTGTCTTCTTTTAAGGCAGGAGGTCTCTGTTGAACCCAGAGCTTGCCAGTCAGCTCGGCTAGCTAGCAAGTCCTGGGGAGCCCTGTCTTTGATTTCTGAGTGTTGGGATTCTGAGGCTGCTAACCTGCTTCCTTTCACAAGTGTTTGGAAATCCGAATTCCAGCCCTCATGTTTGTGGGCAAAGTGTCTTATCCATAGAGCTATCTATATAGCTATCCCCCCTCTTTTTTTTTTTTAAATAAATCTAATTTTTTTTATTCAGTTGTGCGTGTGTGTATGCATGTGTATGTAGAATCACGGGCAAATTCGCCCCCACTTCTGCCCGGCGTCCATACGTGGAATCTAGGATCTGAACTCAGGACCTTCTGCCTGCAAGGCAGAGGCTTAACCCCTGAGCCACTTCTCCAGCCCCTATCCCCTCTCTTTTTAAATAAACCATTAAGTAGTGCTGTTCATGTGCACGTGGGTGTGGGGGCATCCACTGAACATGGGCAGCCCATCAGTAGCCATACTATGGAGAAAAATTACTTCCTCCCCAATGGCTGTCAGCTGCCAAAAACTCCTCAGCTAATGATGGATCCACATACCTCCTCCCCATTCATGCTGGAGTGTTGATTGGCTTCCTTGTTCAGGTAACCACAGCAGCTCTGACTGCATAAATGCAACAGATACATCATGTCCAGAATGATAGCACTCTTTTCATCCTCTTTTTAAAAAAAAATTTTTTTTTATTATTTTTATTCAATTGTGTGTGCATGCATGCGTGCGAGTGTGTAGAACCACAGGCAAATCCAGGAACCACCATGGAACGCCTCCACCTCCTCCTTGTTTCCTCTGCCCCGGGATTCACAGGCTCCGCCCTACCAGGACCAGAAACGCAGGCCGCCCCCGCTTCTGCCCATAGTCTATATGTGGGGTCTAGGATCCGAACTCAGGACCTTCTGCCTGCAAGGCAGAGGCTTAACCCCTGAGCCACCTCTCCAGCCCTTAAAAAAATTTTTTTAAAATACATTTCATATTTCTTTTTTTAAACTTCATTGTATGTATGTGTGTGTGTAGCAGAGGGCATTATATGTCCCAGTGGAGGACCAAGTGTGACTTCTGAAATCATCCTGGATTGCTTCTGCTTCCTTTTTGCTTTGCTCTGGGGTTTCCCAGGCTCTGTCCACCAGGGCCAGAAGTGCAGGCTGCTGCTGTTTCTGCCTGTTTTTTATGTGGGACTTGAGATTTGAACTTAGAACCTTTTTTTTTTTTTTTTTTTTTATTGTGCATGTGTGCATATGTATGTATGCGCGCGCGTGTGTGTATCTGTGTGTGTGTAGAACCACGGACGGATTCGGGAACCACCATGGGCTGCCTCCATCTCCTTGTTTACTCTGCCCCAGGATGCACAGGCTCCGCCCTACCAGGACCAGAAATGCAGGCTGCCCCTGCTTCCGCCTGGCGTCTATATGTGGGATCTGGGATCCGAACTCTGGACCCTCTGCCTGCAAGGCAGAGGCTTAACCCCTGAGCCACCTCTCCAGCCCTGAACTTAGAACCTTTTGCTTGTGAGGCAGTCTTAACCTCTGAGCCATCTCTCCAACCTTCATTGTGACTCTTAACATTCTTTCTGCCCCCTTTTCCATGATGTTCCCTGAATCTTATAGGAGCGAGAAGGACTGATATAGGTGCCCCATTTAGGAATAGACACTCAACAATCACTTATTCTCAGCACTGTGATTGGTTATGAGTCTCTCTGCACTAATTATTGCCTATTGCAGAAAGGAAAGCCTCTGTCCAAAGTTGAGAGCAGTACTAATCTATGGGAGTAAGCATAAATAGTAAGATTAGAAGGCAGTTTGGCAACATACCTATTTTGTAAAACAATAGTAACTAGAGCCTCTGACCTCCAGAGCTGTGAACTTTTGACCAGATTTATAGAACAAGGTACAGATTTCTTCCTATAAGGTAGGTCTCAAATCCAATCAGAAAGTGACTGGTTACTCTGTAACAGTCATGCCACTATTTCGCCAGTGGGTGTCATATCTTCCTTGACAGGTGGGGATTGTAGCATGTGAGGTCCAACACTGGGTAAGATCATTGACATCTGTCCTAGCGGTCTGTCTGCACAGCAACTTCCAGCACTGTGAAAACTAAACAGTAGGGAGGAAGTTTCCCAGTCAGTTCCAGCTTGATTTTTGAATGTTCTGGAAGCAGCGTATGTGGTGTCTTCAGCAATAGAGCAAGAGAACTTTAACTGGTTCCCATTTAAGTCTTCTGAGTGCAGGATTTGATTCTTTTTAGAGTAGCACCTGTTGATCTGCTTGTGTGTGATGACAAGGCCCTGGATGTTTTTAGTGGTGTCCTTGAGCCTCTTGAAATTGAATTCAACATATATGTTCATGTTATTTTTCAGAGGAGAGTCATTAGCGTCTTTGGTAAAAACCCTAAAGTTAGTATTCTCTTTTCTTTTTTTTTTTTTTTTTAATTTTTATTATTATTATTTATTCAACTGTGTGCACTTGTGTATGTGCACGCGTGTGTGTGTGTGTGTGTGTGTCTGTGTAGAATTCGCGAACCATCATGGACGCCTCCACCTCCTTCTGCCCCAGGATTCACAGGCTCCACCCTACCAGGACCAGAAGCACAGGCTGCCCCCTCTTCCGTCTGGCGTCTATACGTGGGATCTGGGATCCGAACTCAGGACCTTCCGCCTGCAAGGCGGAGGCTTAACCCCTGAGCCACCTCTCCAGCCCCAGTATTCTCTTTTCTTGATTTTGCTACAGAGAATATTCTTACAGAGTCCTGTATCATCTGATGAATCCTAACACATGGCTCTATTCCTAAGTCCTCAGTAAATGCTTGCAGAATGAATAAATTCTTCTTAGTTCAGTCTTTTTTTTTTTTTCCTCCACAGCTTTCTGGAATTCCCATGCCGCCACCACCCATGGGACTCCCCCCTCTGCAACCTCCTCCACCACCCCCACCACCTCCACCAGGCCTTGGCCTTGGCTTTCCCATGGCTCATCCACCAAATTTGGGGCCTCCGCCTCCTCTCCGAGTGGGCGAGCCCGTGGCTCTGTCAGAGGAAGAACGACTGAAGCTGGCCCAGCAGCAGGCGGCTTTGCTGATGCAACAAGAGGAGCGTGCCAAACAGGTAGGCAGATGAAAGTCTGCATCCAGTACTAAGTAGGTCCCTGATCAGGGAATGGAACTTTAGAATCCTGGACCCAGGGCCAAGATTTTAGGGAAGTGCTTGAGCAAAAACTAGATCATAAGTCCTAGTTAGTAGAGAACCCAGGAAGCAAGATTTGTGGCATATTGGCTCAGAATATATAGTTTCTGGTATGAGCCTGTTTGCTTTTTAAGCAGGAAGCTCATTCATTGAAGGAACCTGAGCTTTTGACTAACTAAAGTAATATCCAGCATCCCTAATCTGACTCATGATACAGTTCATAGGCTGTCACTTAATAGTGCTCAGTGTCCAGTGAAAGATGCTTGATCACATTTTCCTTGCAAGTTACTTCGTTTCTAAGTTCCAGAGTTCCACTGTCTTCCAAAGAATTCCTTTTTTTCCACGGGTTAGTAGACCACATGCGACCTGGTCTTTTGTTTTGTTTTGTTTTGTTTTTTAAAGACTTATAATTGGGGACCTAGTGACTAAGAGAGCCATAGTCTTAAGGTGGGAGAACAATAAAACCGAAAAGACAGTTTAAAGTCAGAGAAGATAGGGAGAGAGGCATGGCAGGAAGACGAAGAGAAGGGGAGGGCAGCAAGGAGAAAAGTGTAGCCTGCTCTTTATAGATTGTAAGTTAAAAAGACTTTTGTGTTTTTGAAAGATTGTTTAAAAAAAAAATCTCAGACCAAGAAATCAAGAATATATAGAAGAGTCCCAATGACAACAACTCACAGAACCTACATCTATTCTTTACTCTTGAAGAGAATCCTTCATGAAGCTTTCTAGTCTTATGTAATACTTTTTAGGCACCTTGGAGAGAATCCTGGGCTGTTTGTCCTTTGATTTGGGTTTAGACTAAATATGAATGCAGATGCAGCTTTGGAATGTTGTGAAAGATATTCCGCCCCACAGTGGGCTGTGTCAGTTTTACTGAATGGTTAGCTCAGGAATATTAAAAGATAAGCCATTATTGAAATATGTATGAAGTACTAACTAGTTCCACCCAAATTGTGGCACATGTATAAGAAAATAATTTATAGTTCTTTCCATCCAAATTCATCTTTTGGGGAAGAAAACTCATTGAAGAGTAGAAGGTGGTATTGAGCTGAGCAGTAAATCCTTCTTAGGAACCAGAAATTTCCTGGGGGTTTTCTTATTTCCAGGAGTTTCCAGGACATGAGTGGCCTCTGTTTTGTTCTTATTCTGGAAATGTAGGGGTGGAGGTGATGCCAAAACCCCAGTGGTTCCTATTCTCTCTGGACTCTTCACCTGGCTGAAGGGATGCTTTTGCCAGGGCCAGCACACCAAACTCCATTTGAAGTTGAATCCAGGCTTTCACTTCTCTCCTGTAGGCAGCTGTGTTACTGGAGCAGGAACGACAGCAGGAGATGGCCAAGATGGGCACAGCAGTCCCTCGCCCACCACAGGACATGGGTCAGATTGGTGTTCGTACCCCTCTGGGCCCTCGAGGTAAGAGCCTAGAGTGGAACAGAACAAAGAAGGCAATTTTAAAAAACTTTTTTTGGGGGGGTTGGGGGCAGGAGAGATGGCTCAAGGATTAAGACTCTGCCTGGAAAGCCGAAGGTCCTGAGTTTGGATTCCAGGTCCCACGTAAAAATACCAGATGGAAATGGCGGCAGGCTCCACTTCTGGCCTTGGTGGGCAGAGCCTGGGAAATTCCAGAGCAAAGCAAAAAAGGAGTTAGAAGCAATCCAAGATGATTCCTGAAGTCACTCTTGGTCCCCTCCATAGAGACCCTTAGTGCGCGTGCACACACACACACAACTTTTTTGGCTGGGCATGGCTGTAATCCTACTACATGGGAGGTAGAGACAGGGAGATCAGGAGTTCATGGTCATCCTAGATTACATATTTAGTTCAAAGCTAGTTGTCTACTTTAGACCCTGTCTTAAAAAAGCAGTCAAGGAATGGAATAGTGTCTCCCCTCATGCTGGTGGTTGAACCTAGAATTTTAGTGTCTTCTGGTTTTGTACCTAAATAGTCAACTAACTGGGTTGAAAATACTTTTAAAAATTTTTTATCTGTGCTGAAGACATTCAGACCTTTTCCTGTCATTCCCTAAACTACAAGAGAACAATGAATTTTCATAGCAGTTATATTGTACTAGGACTTATAAGTAGAAATGAACAAGATATGGTAGGCCACATGCAAATATTGTGCTCTTTTCTTGTAAGGGTCTTGAGTATTCTCAGATATTGGTATTTTGGTGGGGTCCTAAAACAAAGTTCCTATGGATACCAAGAGAATTGTATAGATCATTTTTAAAAAGTTAATTGTGGGCTGGAGAGATGGTTTAGAGGTTAAGACTCTGTCTCGCAAGTAGAAGGTCCTGAGTTCAGATCCCAGGTCCCATGTAAAATGCCAGGTGGAAATGGCGGTGGTCTGTACTTCCAGCCTTAGTGGACAGATCCCGGGAAATCCCAAAGTGAAGTAAGGAGCGAAGCAATCCAAGTTAATTCCCAAAATCACCTTTGGTCCTCCACAGGACACATAGCGCCCTCTGATACACGTACACACACACACACACACACACACACACACACACAGAGTAAATAAACTTTAAAATTAAAAAAAAAAAATTCAGTTAACTACAAGGGGATTGCTTCTACCCAGCGCTTGGGTGGCAGGGGGCAAGAGGAGCAAAGGTTCAGAGCCAGCCCGGTCTACCTGGAGGTTTCCAGGCTAACCAGGAATAAAAGTAAAGACAAAAATGTATCTATTAGAGCCGGACATGGTGATGCACAATTATGATTCCATCAGGAGGCCGAGTCCAGAAAATTATGAGCTCAATGCCAGCCTCAGTTACATAGATAGAAAGAACCTTTCTTAAAATTAAGCAAAGAAAATCAAAACAAAACAAGAAATACCATAATGATACAGGTGACTGCATACACCCCCATGACCAGCATGTGAACCAAGGACGAAACATTCTCAGCATCAGAAAAGTACTCTTGGCTCTTTTTCCATTTCCTTTCTCCCTTCAGGGACCCATCACCACAACTTGTATAGTTTTCTTCCCTTTTCTTTTTCCCTTTTCACAGTAGCTGCTCCAGTCGGCCCAGTGGGCCCCACTCCTACTGTTTTGCCCATGGGAGCCCCTGTTCCTCGGCCTCGTGGCCCTCCCCCACCCCCTGGAGACGAAAACAGAGAGGTGAGACTGCTGATTTCTTTTCAGAGACAGGCGAGTGGTGGCTTAGAAGAGGCCATTTTAGAGGAGTCTGAAGTTGGGGTGGTTAGGAATTTACATTCATGGGTACAGGTACTTTAACTTGCTCTTTGTCTCTTTCATCACTCCTTCCTCTCTCAAAAATATACAAAATATTTTTTTAAAGTGAATCAGTGAGATTATCCAGTGGGTAAAGCACCTGCTTTTGCAAACTTGGTAAACTGAGTTCAATTCTCAGAAACACATATAGTGGAAGGAGAGGATTGACTTCTGAAAGATATCTTCTGAACTCCACCCATGGCATGCATGTGCGTGTGTCTTTTTTCTCTCCCTTCCCCTTTACACATCTTTTCCTCTCTATTTATAAATAAAAATAAATTATTAAAGTAGGGCGGAGCGATTTGGGAATTATTTCAAGCAGAAATATGGAGTTCCTTCTGAAGGGATACAGAAACTTGTTGCCCACTATTTGCTGTATATATCGCCTGGCTGTGCACATGAGATGGAAACTTGAGGATAGGTACCATGACTTGTGACTGGGTTGTCTGTGACAGATGGATGATCCCTCTGTGGGCCCCAAGATCCCCCAGGCTCTGGAAAAGATCCTGCAGCTGAAGGAGAGTCGCCAGGAAGAGATGAACTCTCAACAGGGTCAGTGCTGACATGTCCCCAAGCCGCCTCACAGAATGGAGAGGCCGTCCTTTCCTGATTGTAAAAACTGGGTGAGGTGCTGTAACCTCAGCACTTGGGAGGTATAAGCAGGAGGATGAGAAATTCAAGGCTGTTCTTAGATACATAGACGTTTAAGGCTGCCTGGGGTATGTGAATCACTTGTTAAAAAAAAAAAAAGCGGGGGCTGGGGAATTGTTAAGGTACTGTGAATAGGCAGGGACGCTGCTAGAAGAGCTGATAACTAATTTCTTCCCTGACAGAGGAAGAGGAAATGGAAACAGACACTCGCTCGTCCCTGGGCCATTCAGCATCAGAGACTGAGGAGGACACAGTGTCTGTATCTAAAAAAGAGGTATGTGATGGTGTCATCTGGAAAGGTCATTCAGAGCTCGGCTAGGCACTGAAGTAACTGAATCTAAGTGTGCACAGCCTAGAGAGATGGCTCAGTACTGAAGCACTTGCTGTGCAAGCAAGGTGACCAGAGTTTGGACCCTCTAAACTGTGTAAATGCCTGTAATTCCAGGTGCTGAAGGTTGAGATAGGAATCCTCAGAGCAAGGTAGCTCTAAAGGTGAGCTCTGGGTTTGATGGAGGTGGAAGAGCAATCAAGGAAGCTTCCCAGCGTCACACCCAGTACACACCACTTATACTTACACATAAAAAGAAAGATGTTTAGTACGTGGTAGCTGTTTTGTACAATACCTGTCCTAAGCATCTTGCAGATATTTTTAATTTCATTGCTCTAAGTCCTTGTATCTTTTGAGTACTGTACATGTCTACATTTACAGTGAAAATGCTGAGGTTCTAGATGTGAACTTGCCCCAAGGCACACAATTTTTAAAAGTTTTAAAACTATCAATTTTTAAATTATTATTGGGCTGGAGGGATGACTCAGGGGTTAAGACTCTGCCTCCCAAATAGAAGGTCCTGAGTTTGTATCCCAGGTCCATGTAAAAATGCCAGGTGGAAATGGCAAAGGCCTGCACTTCTGGCCCTGATGGGCAGAGCCTTGGAAATCCCAGAGCAAAGCAAGAAGGAAGTAGAAGCAATCCAGGATGATTCCCAAAGTCACCCCTTGGTCCTCCACAGGGACACACTGCGCTCTGATACACACACACAGAGTAAGTAAATAAAATCCTTAAAAAAACAAAAACAAAAACAAAAAAAAACAAAAACCCAGCTATGTGGAAATGGTGGTGGCCTTCACTTCTGGCCCTGGTGGGTAGAGCTTGGGAAATCCCAGAGCGAAACAAAAAAGGGATAGAAACAATCTAGGATGATTTATATAGTCACCCTTGGTCCTCTACAGGGACACACAGTGTCCTTACCACCCCCCCCATACACACACTCGTGTGTGCACACATACGTGCAAAAAATTTTAATTTTTTTTAATTTTCATATATGAACACAGTGAATTTGTTCTACATGTTAATCCCCAGACCCATCTCTCCCCTTCCTACTACAATTCTTCCTTGCCAGTCTCCCTCTTATTATCTTTTTCTTTTTTTGTTTTTTGGTGAGCAACTTCTTGAGTTTCATTTGGGTTGCCTTTGATGGCATGTGTCTGAGCACTTTAGTGGAGCATGAATTGTATATTAGTGGTTATACCATGGAAGAAACTATCTTCCCTGCACTCCCACCATGGTTGATCTGCATCAGTCTCTCAGGGAGGTATGGGGCCACTTGAGTTCTCTGCCCTTTCATGGTGACATGTTGGTAGGACAACAGGTCTTGTGGAAACATACAGGGCTTGTTGTGTGTTCACAGCCCATTCATGTCCAGAAGATAACATCTGGCCAGATAACATCTAGCTGCAGTCCTTCTGCCTTTCAGGCTCTTAAAGTCTTACTGCTCCCACTTTCACAATGTTCCCTGTGCTTGGGGTGGGTGAGAGAATTGGACATCTTGTTTAGGACTGAGCCGTCTGCCATCCTTTATTTTCGACACTTTTGCCAACTGAAGGCACACAATCTTGAGAGAGGCCAAACTTTGTTGTTTGCCTCCTTGGGCAAAAACTGAGTGTTGACTTGTTTGGGGTGAGGCCAGGTTTGGCTCCCAGATTCTGACTCAGGTGGCTTTCCTCATCTTCATAGAAAAATCGGAAGCGTCGGAACCGAAAGAAGAAGAAAAAGCCCCAGCGGGTGCGGGCTCCCTCTTCAGAGAGTTCTGGTGACCGAGAAAAGGACATAGCCCGGTCCCGAGGCTCTGACTCCCCTGCCGCGGATGTAGAGATTGAATATGTGACTGAAGAGCCTGAAATCTATGAGCCCAACTTCATCTTCTTCAAAAGGATTTTTGAGGCTTTCAAGGTGGGGTGCTCTGAGGGCTTGATTGCAGGGCAGGGTGGGGAATGGCTGACAGGACTAAGGTGGCATCTCTTGGGTGCAGGGGTCAGGAATGGGAGGGGGCATCTGAGTGGTCTGAAATTTCCATATGGTCTGCTTCTTCAGCTCACCGATGATGTTAAGAAGGAGAAAGAGAAGGAGCCAGAAAAACTCGACAAACTGGAGAACTCCACAGTCCCCAAGAAGAAGGGCTTTGAGGAAGAGCACAAGGACAGCGATGATGACAGCAGTGACGATGAACAGGTCCGGCCTGTCTCCTCACAGCCAGAGGAGAGGAGGGCTGAGGCCTCCCGCAGCATCATGAAGTCTTATAGGCTGTTGTGACATAAGCTTTAAGGGGCCTGGGAAATTTAATTTCTACCTTGGTCCCACCTAATAGGTAATCATTTCCTCCTAGGAGAAGAAGCCCGAAGCTCCTAAGCTGTCCAAGAAGAAGTTGCGCCGAATGAATCGATTTACTGTGGCAGAACTCAAGCAGGTGAGACCTGAGCTGCCATGTCAGGATCTGGAGCGTGGCTGTGAAACCAGGTGAAACCCACTTGGTCTCCTGTAGGGATTTGCTTTTCAGGAACTTGGAAGGCCACTTCATTATGTGTTCTTGAGAAAGAAGAGAATGTCAGATACGAGGTGGGCTGTCTAGACATGTGCTGTGTGTTTTCCAGTTGGTGGCTCGGCCCGATGTTGTGGAGATGCATGATGTGACAGCGCAGGACCCTAAGCTCCTGGTTCATCTCAAGGCCACCCGGAACTCTGTCCCTGTGCCACGCCACTGGTGTTTCAAGCGCAAGTACCTGCAGGGCAAACGGGGCATCGAGAAGCCCCCCTTTGAGTTGCCAGACTTCATCAAACGCACAGGCATCCAGGAGATGCGGGAGGCCCTACAGGAGAAGGTGAGGCCTGGCTGGGGTGCTTAGCAGAGTTCAGACACCTACTCCTTTCATAGTCACCTGGTTCAGAACTGGGCTGGGCTTTCTCAAACCCACCCACTCATTACTAGTTTAATTTTCTTTTTTCTGGTTTAGAAGCCAGGACTGTTAGAGACGAAGGAAAGGCAGACTTTGTGTTCACAGTGTCTCTCCTGGCCCATTTCAAGGCCTCCTGTCTCAGTAGTGGCTTTCCTCCTCTTCTCTCCCTCTTGTCGCCCCTGTTTGACCAGCTTACCTAGGGACCCTTCCCCGATGCATTTGTAGTCGAGACTCAGATGATAGTTGTGCAACTTTAGATAATTCTTTAGATAGAGTCCTAATGCAGAGTTAATTGAAAACACTGTCTTCTAGTTAGCTTCTGCTCACCAATCCTTTCCAGAGGCAGCTACTGGGATTTGTGTCTTGATTAAATGATTTAAAAAAGTAGTTATTGAGCTGATTTCACAAAGTAAGTCTATTTTGTTCAGCATCGACTGTAATTTTGGTGCTGGGGTTGAGTGCAGGATTTCTTGCATTTGAAGTAGCTGCCACTTTCAGTTCAGTAGATTATGGAATTTTGAGGGGTGTTCACAGTGTGATTTTAATGGTGTTCAAGGTAAGGTGTATGAGATTTCCCTTGGGTAAGAGCCATGCTCTCCTGTGGAGCTGTTACCAGGTGAAGACCTGGTAACATGTATCTTCTGCCATTTCCACAGGAGGAACAGAAGACCATGAAGTCGAAAATGCGAGAGAAGGTTCGGCCCAAGATGGGCAAGATCGACATTGACTACCAGAAACTACATGACGCCTTTTTCAAGTGGCAGACAAAGCCAAAGCTGACCATCCATGGGGACTTGTACTATGAGGTTTGGGAAGGGCACTGAGGGGGGCATACTAAGTCTTGGGGTCATGGGGTCATGACTGGTTAGAGGGGCTTTCAAAGCTGTGCTGTGGTCTCTGTTTTAGAGTTGCCTATTCTTGCCTTAGGTGAAACAGTGTGGCATTTTAAGATGAGATTCTTTTTTTTTTTAATTTTTATTATTCAGTTGTGCGTGTGTGCGCATGCGTATGTGTAGAACCACAGGCGAATTCGGGAACCACCATGGACTGCCTTCACCTCCTCCTGTTTACTCTACCCCGGGATTCACAGGCTCTGCCCTACCAGGACCAAAAACGCAGGCCACTCTCCGCTTCCGCCCGGCGTCTATACATGGGGTCTAGGATCTGAACTCGGGATCTTCTGCCTCCAAGGCAGAGGCTTAACCCCTGAGCCACCTCTCCAGCCCCGAGATTCTTTCTTTAAAGAAGATATATAGACCATATTTGAAGTGATAAGTTTGTGGCAGGTGTTTTAAGGACAAATTGATCATACGGCAGGTGTTTTTCAGCAACATATTTGTTTGAGGTGGAAGAAATGTTTTTTTCTCGATACGTCACATTAATCACCATGATATCGGGGGTGTTTGAGATGGAAGGATATTGTCACTTGTCCTGTCTGGTGTCCTCATTTCACAAGTGAGAAAGCAGGGCGAAAATCAGTCCCGTTCTCACAGGGGTTAGTGGCAGCAGTCTGGCCCTCTTCCATCTCCAACTCCAGCCCCATCTTAGTGGGAGCCAGGCAGCCCTCATGGGATTTTAGTATCTGATGGGAATTAGGATGTCTCATCTCTCCTTGTGTCCTCATGCCTCTGAGCTTCCAGTGTGTCTGGAGTCCCCAGTAGATCAGGCTTTGCTTTTTCTTCAGGGAAAGGAGTTTGAGACTCGGCTGAAGGAGAAGAAGCCTGGAGATCTGTCCGATGAGCTGAGAATTTCCTTGGGCATGCCAGTGGGACCAGTAAGTGTTGACTAGGTGGTGGGGAAGCTGGGGAGAGGCTGGGAATGGGGGCAGAAAGGAGAGAAGATGGGGAAAGTGGGTGATACCCTATTCCCTTTTTCCTGCAGAATGCACACAAGGTCCCTCCCCCATGGCTGATTGCCATGCAGCGATACGGACCACCCCCATCTTACCCCAATCTGAAAATCCCTGGGCTGAACTCCCCTATCCCTGAGGTGAGTGGTGTGTCTTCTTTTACTGTGTTTTGTTGCCTCTGGTTTTCAAATGAGAATGATGTATTTTTTTTCCTCTTTCATTATACTGTTTTGTTTTAATTACAAAATAACATTAAACAACTGACATGCTTCAAAAAATTGACATTCTCATGCTATTCAGTTAAAATTGGCAAGTACAAAGATGAAAACAAATTATCCATAATTTTACCTTTCAGAAGTAGCCAAATTTAATGTTTAGTGAATGTTTAGTATTCTTTCTCTTTAAACAATTCAAGTAAAGGTAACAAGAATTTTCTTTTAAATTAAGAGAGACAGAGATAACAGATATTTGTAGAGGTCAGAGGACCACTTTAGAGAATTGGTTCTTTCCTTCCATCTTGTGGGCTCTGGAGAGTAAACTCAGGTTTATGTCTTAGGTTTGCATGCCTTAACTCACTGTGCCATCTTTTTAAAAAATAATTTATTTATTTAGTATGCGTATGTGTCTGTGTGTATCAGAGGGCACTGTGTGTCCTGTGGAGGACCAAGGGTGACTTCAGAAATTATTCTGGATTGTTTCTACCTCTTTTTTGCTTCCCTCTGGGATTTCCCAGACTTCACCCACCAAGACCAAAAGTGCAGGCTCCCAATCTTTCCGCCTGGCGTTTTTACCTGGGACCTGGGATCTGAACTCCATTCTTTTGCTTGGGAAGCAGAGGCTTAATCCCTGAGCCACTCTCTAGCCCTACACCTTTTTTTTTTTTCTTTTTCCAATTTTTATTTATGTGTGTGGGGGGGTGTGTATCAGAGGGCACCGTGTGTCCCTGTGGAGGGCCAAGGGTGACTTCAGGAATCATCCTGGATTGCTTCCCTTGCTTTACTTTGGGATTTTCCAGGCCCCGCTTACCAGGGCTGGAAATGAAGGCTGCTACCATTTCTTTTCTTTTTTTTTAATTTATTCAATTGTGCGTGTATGCGTGTGTGTGTGTGTGTGTGTGTGTGTGTGTGTGTGTGTGTGTGTGTAGAACCACGGACGGATTCGGGAACCACCATGGGCCGCCTCCACCTCCTTGTTTCCTCTGCCCCGGGATTCACAGGCTCCACCCTACCAGGACCAGAAACGCAGGCCGCCCCCGTTTCTGCCCAGCATCTATACGTGGGGTCTAGGATCAGAACTCAGGACCTTCTGCCTGCAAGGCGGAGGCTTAACCCCTGAGCCACCTCTCCAGCCCCATTTCTGCTTGGCCTTTTTACGTGGGACCTGGAATCCAAACTCAGGACCTTCTGCTTGCAAAGCAGAGTCTTAACCCCTGAGCCATCTCTTCAGCCCCCACCTCCACCTATTTTTTAAGACAGGTCTCATCGAGTCTGGAGCTCCTGGTTTGGCTAGACTAACTGGCCAGTGAATTCCAGGAATTTTTGTTTACCCCTTTATACTAAACTTACAAACACATGCTGCATCCAGCTTTTATGAGGGTCTGGGGATCTAAATTCAGGTCCTTGTGCTTAAACAACAACACTTCACTGACAGAGCTATCTCCCAGCCCTTGTTTTTAAATGCTTTTTAACATTTAATTCTGTTCCGTAGTCATCACTTCCAGAGTTTCCAAATTTGAGCTCTGTGCTTTCTCTAGGGATTTGGTTTGCTCTGAAGCCTAGGCAGACTGACTCTGCTGACTCTGCTTTCTCTCTTGCAGAGCTGTTCCTTTGGATACCACGCTGGTGGCTGGGGCAAACCCCCAGTAGATGAGACCGGGAAACCACTCTATGGGGACGTGTTTGGAACAAATGCTGCTGAATTTCAGGTATGGGTTATTGGCTGATAAGCCTTACTTTTTGTTGAGATGGTTTGGTTTGGTGTGGTTAGAGATAGTTAATCTATGGGTTCATGATTAGGGAGCTGGGCATTGTGATGTTTCAACCCCAAAAAGGCCATGCTGCATTGAGATAGAGTACACTTTTCTTGAGAATTCGAGCTCTGTGTAGGTAGATAAATTATCTGCTTGCTCATTTATCCCTTCAGCTGATGACTAAGTGTCTTCTTTCAGACCAAGACTGAAGAAGAAGAGATTGATCGGACACCTTGGGGAGAACTGGAGCCATCTGATGAAGAGTCCTCAGAAGAAGAGGAAGAGGAGGAAAGTGACGAAGACAAACCAGATGAGACAGGCTTTATTACACCTGCAGACAGGTGCGGAATGGGAACTTGCTTCTGGTCTGTCTTCAAGGAGGGCCTCTCTGCTAAGCCTATTTCTCTCCTCATAGTGGTCTCATCACTCCTGGAGGATTCTCATCAGTGCCCGCTGGAATGGAGACCCCTGAACTCATTGAGCTGAGGAAGAAGAAGATTGAGGAGGCCATGGATGGGTGAGGAAAGCAGATGGGCATTGAGGGGGAAAACTTTCCTTCCCCTTGGTCCCCTAGATTGGTTGGCTGACTTTTAGCCCATTCACTTTATTCTTGACAACATTATTCATCGGGGATGTGGGCCAGTCCTTATAATCCCAGTCACGGTGACTAGCTGTGTACTGCTTTTCACACTTCTGTAGCAAGAAACAGATCCAGAGAATGTGTGTGTGTGTGTGTGTGTGTGTGTTGTGTGTGTAGCACAAGGGAAATCATCCTGGATAGCTCCTCCTTCTCATTGCTTTGCTTCGGGGTTTATAGGTTCCCTCTTCCAGGGCTGGAATTGCTAACTTTTTTTTTTTAACATGGACTCTGGGAATCAGAACTCAGGTCTTTTGCTTTTTTTTTTTTTTATTCAATTATGCGTGTGTGCATGTATGTGTGTGTATGTGTGTGTGTAGAATCATGGACGAATTCGGGAACCACCATGGACGCCTCCACCTCCTCCTTGTTTACTCTGCCCCGGGATTCACAGGCTCCGCCCTACCAGGACCAGAAACGCAGGCCACCCCCGCTTCTGCCCAGTGTCTATACGTGGGGTCTAGGATCCGAACTCAGGACCTTCTACCTGCAAGGCAGAGGCTTAACCCCTGAGCCACCTGTCCAGCCCGGTCTTTTGCTTTTGAGGCAAAGACTTCAACCCCTGAGCCATCTTCCTATAAGCACCAACTGTATGTTAGGGGGAAGTCAACAGTGAAAGACAGTTGAGGTAAACAGACGATCAGAACAAGGTAACACCAAGTGTGGATGGGGTGATGAGGCTGAGGAAACCGAACAGTGGCAGGTAAGGGATGTGGGGTTGAGGAATATTTGAACTTAGTATTAGGAAAGAGCCAGCATCTGAAGTCGGAAAGGATTTTGCAGCTGTTTTTTAGACTCTTACCAGGAAATGACTTATTTGTCTTTTTATTTTGGTGTTCCCCCTTTATATTTTGCTACTTTTTAAATTAATCGAACATTTTTTTAGACTTTATTTATTTTGTGTGTGTGTCTCACAGGGCACTGTATGTCCCTGTAGAGGACCAAGGGTGACTTTTAGGTATTATCCTGGATTGCTTCTATTTACTTTTTTGCTTTGCTCTGAGATTTCCCAGGCTCCATTTACCAGGGCCAGAAGTGCAGGTTGCCACCATTTTTGCCTGGTGTTTTTATGTGAGACCTCGGATCCAAACTCAGGTCCTTCTGGCTGGGAGGCAGGGTCTTAACCCCTGAGCCATCCTTCCAGCCCAATTTACTTCTTTATATATATTTTTAATGTTTAGTTTTTTAAATATATAAATATGCATATATGTGAATGAATGAATAAAAGAACGAATGAATGAATGAGAGCGTGAATACTCATGCATGCCATGGGCACACAGGTAGAGGTCAGAGGACAACTTTCAGAAGTCAGTTCTCTCCTTCCACCACTTGGTCTTCCAGGGATCACTCAGGTTACTAGGATTGAGAGCAATTGGCCAACCCCCAAATCCTGGCTTTTATGTGTATGCTGAGGGCATGTTACTGTCTCCCCAGTTCCTTTGTCTTTGTTTTTGAACAGTTTTTTCATGTGTCACATTTCAAGTTGACAATATGTTTTTTCTCTTCAATATTTGAAAGGCATTGCAGCCTGCTTTCTTGCATTCTGACTAAAAATCAGTTGTCGGCCTTACTTTTATTCCTTGCATATCTTTATCTGACTTTTTCTGATTTTTTTTCTTTTTTTTTTTCTTTTTTTTAATTTTTTTAAATTATTTATTCAACTGTGTGCATATGCGTGTGTATGTGTGCGCGCGCATGTGTCTGTGTGTGTGTGTGTGTGTGTGTCTGTGTATGTGTATGTGTAGAACCACGGACAAATTCGTGAACCACCATGGACGCCTCCACCTCCTTCTGCCCCAGGATTCACAGGCTCCGCCCTACCAGGACCAGAGGTGCAGGCCACCCCCGCTTCTGCCTGGCGTCTATACATGGGATCTGGGATCCGAACTCAGGACCTTCCGCCTACAAGGCGGAGGCTTAACCCCTGAGCCACCTCTCCAGCCCCTGATTTTTTTTCTTTTATCTCTAGTTCTGAACAGTTTGAGTATGGTCTGGGTTTTTTTTTTTTCATGCTTGATCATTTGGGTTTTGTAGAGCATCTTGGATTTGTGGGTTATTTATTTATTTATTTAGTTTGGTATGTGTGTCTATATCAGAGGGTACTTTGTATGCCTTTAGAGACCCAAGAGTGACTTTGGGAATTATCTTGGCTTGCTCTTCTTTTTTTTTTTTTTTTTTTTTTATTATCATTTATTCAACTGTGTGCATATGGGTGTGTATGTGTGCGCGCGTGTGTCTGTGTGTGTGTGTTTCTGTGTATGTGTAGAACCACGGACGAATTCGCGAACCACCATGGCCGCCTCCACCTCCTTCTGCCCCAGGATTCACAGGCTCTGCCCTACCAGGACCAGAAGCGCAGGCCGCCCCCGCTTCTGCCCGGCGTCTATATGTGGGATCTGGGATCCGAACTCAGGACCTTCCGCCTACAAGGCGGAGGCTTAACCCCTGAGCCACCTCTCCAGCCCCTGATTTTTTTTCTTTTATCTCTAGTTCTGAACAGTTTGAGTATGGTCTGGGTTTTTTTTTTTTTTTTTCATGCTTGATCATTTGGGTTTTGTAGAGCATCTTGGATTTGTGGGTTATTTATTTATTTATTTAGTTTGGTATGTGTGTCTATATCAGAGGGTACTTTGTATGCCTTTAGAGACCCAGGAGTCTTGACTTTGGGAATTATCTTGGCTTGCTCTTCTTTTTTTTTTTTTTTATTATCATTTATTCAACTGTGTGCATATGTGTGTGTATGTGTGCGTGCGTGTGTCTGTGTGTGTGTGTGTTGAACCACGGACGAATTCGCGAACCACCATGGCCGCCTCCACCTCCTTCTGCCCCGGGATTCACAGGCTCTGCCCTACCAGGACCAGAAGTGCAGGCCGCACCCACTTCCGCCCGGCGTCTATATGTGGGATCTGGGATCTGAACTCAGGACCTTCCGCCTGCAAAGCGGAGGCTTAACCCCTGAGCCACCTCTCCAGCCCCTTGGCTTGCTCTTCTTTGCTTTGTCCTGGAGTTCTCAGGCTCTACCTTCCAATGCTGGAAGTGTAGACTACTACCATTTCCACCTTGTGCTTTTGCATGGGAACTGTAATTTGAACTCAGGTCCTTCTGCTTGCAAGGCAGAGCCTTAACTCCTGAACCATATCTCTAGCCCAGGTTTACATTTTTAAAAAATTAATTTTGGCCATTTCTCTTGTTTCATTCTTTTTGCTTCTTTCCTTTGTATAGCTCCAGTTTTATATTTCTTGGCTGTCTTGGTGTTTTCTAACTGCTTACTGATGCTTTATTTATTTTTTATTTTATTTTTCCATTTCTAGAAAATTTCAATTACTAGGTTTTTATACTTGCCAATATTTACTTCTGCAATTTCTCTTTTTGACATTAATGGATTCAATGTGGTTTTCATTCTAGAAGTGTGATTTGGTTTTTTTTTGTATTATTGAATTTTTTGAAGTATGGGATATAACATTTCCTTTGCCTGCTGATTCTAATATGTGCCAGTTCTGGTTTGATGTGTGTGTGTGTGTGTGTGTGTGTGTGTGTGTGTGTGTGTATGGTTTGTTTGTGACAGTCTCATGTAACCCAGTTTGGCTTTGAAGCAGCTCCTGATAATGTTGCGTCTATCTTCCAAGTTGAGATTATAGGTGCAAAATATCACCCCAACTTTCTTTTTTGATTTTGATTGATATTCTCCATGTTATTAATTATATTCACTTGGTTTGCATGCGTGTTAATTTTGGGGAGGTTTTATTTTGAAACAGCATATGTAGCTAAGGCTGAGTTGTGATTTTCCATCAGTTTCCCAAATCCTGAGACTATAGATATGCACTCTCATGCCTGGTTATGCCTGATAATTTCTGGCTGGCTTCTAGGTTTTGTGTTATTACATTAGCTGGCCTAGGTACAGTTCTTGGGAAGCAGCCAGAGCATTTGAGGCCTTACTTTCGGGCTAAAGATGGAAGTAGTGGTCAGTCTCGCCCACTAGGAGGCTGAGCCTGAAAGATTCTGTGCACTCTTCCTTTCGTAAAGCCTCGTGAATTTGGAGATTTTTTTTTAATCTGATTATTGGGAATTGAGAAGTTGGCAGTATTTACTATTAATCCTTCTAGATGGTTCATTCCCTAATTGTGGTGTCCCCATGTACATACTCTCATTTGTCTTCTGAATACCTGAAGAGGACCCCGTGTAGGTCTTCAGTTCTCTGTGTCCTATAATCTGGCTGCTTTGGTCTCCTGAAATCCTCTTAGCTCTTGTATAGGTTTCCTGATCTGTGGCCTGGAAACTTGCAGAGCAGTGAGGCCTCACCTCATTTGCTGCTGTTGCTGCTGCTTCAGCTACTACTTCCTCCTCCTCCTCTTCCTTTTCTCATTCCTCCTTCTGATTTTTTTGAGACGAGGTCTCATGTAGCTTAGGCTAACCTTCAACTTTTAACTTTCCTACCTCTGCCTCTCATTTGTTTATTTTATAGGAATCACTGTCCATTTTTACCTTCCTTGTCCGATGTCTTGAGAACCATGTTTTTACATAGTTTGTAGATTTTTTGGTTATTTCATGAATGGTAAATCTGACTTTTGGTTCTTACCAGGAAGCAGAACTCTTGAAACTTTATATATTAAGGGAAGGAAAATAAATAAGGATACAGCAGACAGAATATAGTGAAGATAGATTAGGTAAGCAATCAGTATTATGAACCCGTGATGTCATGGTGAAGCCCTTGGGTTCATTGAAGGGATCAGAAGCCTCAGTGCATTTTTGAGGAGTGCTGGGGTCTGAATTCTTCTCTAAGACTTTTCTATATGAAGAGTCACTTCTTCCAGGGGAGAGATGAAGACATGGTCTGTGCTAGTGGTAGTAGATTGGCAGTTGTCTTGGAGGTATAATTTCTGAAATCAGTGGTTCAGGGACCTTTGAAAAGGTTGGATGTGTGAGGTATATACATTAGAACTCAGGTACCGCCTCTGGAGAACATCTGTTGTTGTCAGCTTCTTTGTACCAAAGCACTCTAGGAAATTTTAGCTTCTTTGACCTTTAACCTTGCTTTGTGAGAGTTCCTCTACCTTGGTTCAGGAGATCCCTTGGCTTAGTATCCATAGCCTTGTGACCTTCCAAATTGTATCCTAGGGTTAGCGCTGATCCTCCTGTTCCTGCCCCCAACCTATTTTTCTCATGTACCTTCATGTACAGTAGAGGCTGCAGCTGAATTATCTCAGAATTTCTAGGATCTGAGTGGAGGTCACCTTTGTTTCTTGCCTTTTGTCCCTTAAGGGCTCTACTCCATTTTCCTTTGCAGAAGCGAGACACCTCAGCTGTTCACAGTGTTGCCAGAGAAGAGAACAGCCACTGTTGGAGGAGCATTGATGGGATCGACTCATATTTATGACATGTCCACGGTGCGAATTTAGACACTTCTTTGGGATCCAGGGCTGGTGGTCTTGAGTGTCTTTGAAAATGACAAGGCTCTGATCTCTTCCAGGTGATGAGCCGGAAGGGCCCAGCCCCCGAGCTGCAAGGTGTGGAAGTGGCCCTGGCTCCCGAGGAGTTGGAGCTGGACCCCATGGCCATGACCCAGAAGTATGAGGAGCATGTGCGGGAGCAACAGGCACAAGTGGAGAAGGAGGATTTCAGTGACATGGTGGCCGAGCATGCTGCCAAACAGAAGGTTGGTGGGTGCTCCTTGAGCCTCAAGTGGAACTGGGAGTAGGGTGTGTGCTCTAGTGCCTGGGAGATGTTCTCAGTGCATGCTTCCCATCTTCCTTATGGTGGGAAATGGTAGAAGTTGGCATCTTTTAAGGATGGTGCCACTGGGCACAGGATGAGGATTCCATCCCAGTCTGAGACAAGTGGGATCAGGATGCGTATTTAGTGCTGCTGCTTCAGCCTCCATGTCCTCCTCAGGGTGTTCCTTTGCTGTAGTTCAAACTGTCTTAACCTGTTTCTCTTTATCTTATAGCAAAAGAAACGGAAAGCTCAACCGCAGGACAGCCGCGGGGGCAGCAAGAAATACAAGGAGTTCAAATTTTAGAACTGCTTTCACACAGCTGGCTTCCTTCAGGCCCTTTGTATGAATCTGGGCTTCATATATGGGTTCCCCCCAACATCCAGGCCTGCACTTCCCTAAGCTGTTATGTCATGTTCTTGTTTTAGATCTGTTTTGTAAATAAAGATGTTTCCCAAGGAAAGATGAATAAGTAATACCTGTGAACCTCCCTGTCTCCTTTTAGCCTCCTCTCTGCAAAAGTATAGTGTCTCCCTCCAACCATAGGCTGCCCCAGTGATGGGAATCCAGAGCAGAGGCTGTAGTGCTAAAATTACAGATAATTTATTGCCCTCCGCTCCTCCCCCTTTGTCTGAGGCTGTGGGGGAAGCACCTCAAGGTCTCCTCCGACCTTACTACTTTGTCCTTGGGGAATAAAAATAGCCAGCCTAGCACCCTGGCAGCGCTGGGGAAGTAACAGTGGGCTGAGGAAGTAGGCCAGGTCCTGACTGACCTTGTGGCAGAAAGGCCTACTTCTTACCTGTTGGTAAGAAATCTCAAAATCTGAATTGTTCTGAGCTTCTGCTAGTCCCTGAGTTCAAAACAACACAAGTAGGTGTGTGTGTGTATGTGTGTGGCTTTTCAAGATGCCCCTAGTTCCGAGAAACCTTGACAAGCTAGGCTAGGTTGGAACGCTAGATCCCAGGCGTTTGCAGAGGTGAGGTGTGGGCGTAGGAAGGTGTGAGTGCTGAGCCGAGGCTGAAGATACGGCAACTGATCCGGCCTTGAGAAAAATAGAATTTTAGAAATAGCGCTTGAGGCACTCAGATTAATAAAGGCTGGGGGGTGGGGGAAGATGGGCCGAGGACCCAGTAGAGTCTAGCTCGAGGATTCAGCCCTGCCACTCTCGGGCCGGAACTTCCCATTTCTCGGGCCGAGTGGTGGCGGCGGCGGCAGTAGCCGCCGCAGGGATTCCACTGCTCCCTGTGTCGGGCTGGTCCAAAAAGCCTCCAACACACGGCAGGGGTCGCCAGGAGGACTCGATGCCCATGCAAGGCGTGACCCGCGGCGGGCTCGGCCTCCCCTGCACGCTGCACATCCCTGGGGCCCGGCGCGCTCCCGCGCAGCTCTCTCCCGTCCGGGACCGCGCCCCGGAAAGCCCGGGTTTCCGCTGGCGGGCTGCGGCGGCTCCACCGGGAGGGGGGAAGAGAGGAGCGGCGCCGGCCGACGGCGCCCCGCGCGCAGGGAGCTCAAGGGCAGGCCCGGGCGCGAGCGCGCGCAGGCCGCAGCCCCTTCCCAGACGCAGCGCGCGCCGGCCGCCGGGCGCGAGCGGGAGCCTTGCCCCGCCCGTCGGCGCGCGGGACTGGGTGGGCGGCTCCCCGCCCCCTCCGCGGACACGCCCACCCGGTGCCTGGGCCGCGCGGGCCGCAACAGGCAGCGGCAGGCGAGCGAGCGCGAGGACCGCGCGCCGCGAGGCCCCGCGCGTGCGTGCAGACTCGCCGGCGGCTCGCGCTCCGCCGAGCGGGCCGAGGAGACGCGCCGAGCCCCCGCCGCCGCCGCCGCCGCGGGGGAAGCCCGGGAGCCGCTCGGCGTCGCTTCGGTCGGTCCGCGTAAGCCCCGAGCTCTCCTCCCCCCGCCCCGACCCCCGGCAGGGCCATGGCGGAACGCGGAGGAGCTGGCGGTGGTCCCGGAGGCGCCGGGGGCGGCAGCGGCCAGCGGGGCTCTGGGGTCGCCCAGTCCCCTCAGCAGCCGTCGCCGCAGCAGCAGCCGCCGCCGCAACAGCCGACGCCCCCCAAGCTGGCCCAGGCCACCTCGTCCTCCTCGTCCACCTCGGCGGCCGCCGCCTCCTCCTCGTCCTCCTCCACCTCCGCCTCCATGGCCGTCGCGGTGGCTTCGGGCTCCGCTCCTCCCGGAGGCCCGGGGCCAGGCCGCACCCCCGCCCCGGTGCAGATGAATCTGTACGCCACCTGGGAGGTGGACCGGAGCTCGTCCAGCTGCGTGCCCAGGTGAGCCGCGGCGGTGGGAGCAGGCGCGGGGTGCGCGTGTGCGTGTGTGTGTGCATGTGTGTGTGTGCGTGTGTGTGTGTGCGTGCGTGCGCCACGCTGGCTCTGTAACAGGCTCCCGCCTGTCCATGTCCCCTGGACCCATCGCCCAAGGGGGCGCCGCCACCCCAGATTTCCCAAGGAAATCCCCCCGCACGGCTCCTACTGGGCCTCCCAAGACTGTTACTGCGGGGACCCGCCCTCTGCCGGCAGCCCCACCTTCTGCCTGGGCCGGGACCACCCTCTTCCCCTCCCCGAGCGTGTGAGCGGGGCCTCTTGGATTCAGCCCAGGGCCTTCCCTGGCACGGTCAGAGCTGGTGGTCAGTTCCCTCAAGTCACCCTTTCCTGCCTCGCCGGCGCCCGGGGGCTGTACATCTGTTACACAGATGTGGTAGAGATGGCTTTGATACTGTTGTTTCCCAATGTGCTCCTAACATGCCAAACTTGGTTGTCACCTCTTTCAGGTAAAGCCGGATCACCTTTGGGGCTTCACATCACACACATTCCACTGGGACTGTTCTCTCAGTTTGGGGGTTCTTTCGAGTATGTTCTCAAGTGCATTTTTTTCATCCCCTCCTCCCACTATAAACTGGTCATAGGGTCTCCCAGCTCTGCAGGACTTCTTAAAAACGAACTGCCTCGTTCCTAAATGCCATCCGTTTGCCTGTCTCTTGGCACCACCTGGGGGCCTCCATCGAAAAATAAACACGCTGGGGTTTGGCGATACTTTCTGTTTCTCCATTGGCAAGGGACAGCGTTGGGTGTGTTGGAATTGACCCTGTGATTGACAGCCTGTGGAGCTGGTTTCACCTAGTAAGCACAAAGGAGTGCCTGGAGGTGTTCTTTTTATTGATACTAACTAGGCTGACTCCTGGGCTTTCTTCTCTTCTATTCTTTTAGCCCAGGTGTGGGCAGGTGGATATTTCAGGAAGTTAGACATCAGGGACATTATGGGGTTCTACCCTCAATTCTACATGTTTCTTTTTTTTTTCTCCCTTTATTTTGAAGTTTCATAATACACTTATGTAGGATATAAAAATGATAGCAAGTACATATTTCTCTCACTTAGCCTGAAAAATATAGAGCATCACCCCTCCTGTCGGAGCCCGAGGATGTGCCTTTTCCCAAGTCACCTCCCCTCCTCTCCTGTGCCTCATTTTTGTATTACCGTTTTATATATGAGTTCTTAAGCAATATATTTTTTAGTTTTGAATGCTTTTGAAGCTTGTGGAAATGCTGTATATTGCATATATTCTATGATTGTTTTTAATTCAAGTATATGAAAATCATCAATGATATTTGGTAGTTCTAGTTTTAAAGACTTTCACTAATAGTATTAAGTTGTGTAAATTAATGTATCAGTCCTGGTAAACGTTTAGGTCATTTCCTGTTTGCTAACATGAACAGTAATGCATATGGATTCTCCAGGACTCGTGCTCTTGTGAAGAAGTTTCTTTTTTTATTATTATTTATTCAATTGTGCGCATGTATATGTGTGTGTGTGCGTGTATGTATGTATGTGTGTGTAGAACCACGGACAAATTCGAGAACCACCATGGATGCCTCCACCTCCTCCTTGTTTACTCTGCCCCGCGATTCACACACTCCACCCTACCAGAACTAGACACGTAGGCCGCCCCGCTTCTGCCTGGCGTCTATACGTGGGGTCTAGGATCCGAACTCAGGACCTTCCGCCTGCAAGGCAGAGGCTTAACCCGAGCCACCACTCCAGCCCCGTGAAGAAGTTTCTTTAGAGTGTATTTGTATGTAGGAAGCATGGCTGCTTGGAAATTCACTAGATAAACGCTGGGCTGTTTACCACTTACACCCTCTCCATGTCCTTTGTGTTCAGCAGCCTCTACACTGATTTGTACTGTTTTTCTCTTTTAGGGAAATCATGAACCACATTAGTTTGCTTTGCTTCCGTGATACCATATTCAAGTAAGAGTTGTCTATGGGATGGTGTGCCTTTTGGTCCTGAGCAGGCTTATCTTTCTCTTTCTAGAGCAGTTTGTCTGTTGCTGAAGCGTATTACTCCCCTCTTGAAAGTCCTGTGCTCCATTCCCTGTGCATGGGCCCATTGTTAGGAAAGCATGCTCATTCCATTCTTCCTTTTTATCGTCACATTGTTTGGTGACATTTGGATAGCCTTCTCTCATGAAGTGACAGACAAAGGGGGACAAATCTTGGCCACTAAAAAGTCCATATAATAAATCGTTAGCCCACAAAACAGGGCAGGCATTCTGTTGAGATGTGTGATTATTCAGACTTGGTGTGGAAGGTTTAAGTGCGCTTGTTTTCTCACGTGTTGCGTGCAGTTACACATTGTTTCCTGACCAGCCCTTGAGTGTGTCCTCTGCCCTGCTCCAACTTTGTTTTCTAGCCGGCACCCTGGTGCCCTCTCAGCTCCTTATGAAACACTTGTTCCTTGGAGGATGCTGCTGTAGCTTCAGTTGGAAAACACCCTGTGGGAGAAAATGGCCTGCTCTTGGCGCTTCCAAGTACTGAGTCATCTGGTGAATCTGAGGTCTTCTGGTCCTTATACTCAGGTTGTTTAGAATGGATTGGCAACATGCCTCAACACCACTGGGTAGAGACTGAGATAGCATTTTTGTCTTGATTTCAGTGAAACACAAACTTAACTTTTTTAAAAGTGTGTGTGTGTGTGTGTGTGTGTGTTTTAGAGGGCACTGCATGTGCCTGTGGAGGACCAAGAGTGACTTTGAGAATCATCCTGGGTTGCTTCTACCTCTTTTGCTTTGCTCTGGGTTTCCTAGACTCCTTCCAGAGCTGGAAGTGTAGGCTGCCATCATTTCTGCTTGGAGTTTTCGTGTGGGTCCTGAACTCAGGTCCTTCTGCTTTCGAGGCAGAGTCTTAACCCCTAAGCCATCTCTCCAGCCTCAAGACACAAAGTTATGAGCTATAAGAACTTAAAAATAAAGTTGATGGTGGATATGGGGTTAGACATAAGAATGCTGTGGGAATGCCTGAGAGACTGCTTCGTAAGCGAAGGTCATTGTGACAAGGCTCAGTGGAGAAGAGCACATGCTCTGAAAGCATAAGAACCTGATGTGTTCTAATCTTAGGCACCCATGCAAAAAAGCTGAGCATGGTTATGCATGCCTGTAACCTCAGAGTTAAGGGGAGAGATAGGTGGATCCTAAGAGCTGCCTGACCAGCCACCATATTCTCAACAGTGAGCTTCTGGTTCAGCGAGAGACTCTGTCACAAAGTAATAAGACAGAGAAGAGCAGAGGAAGAAAACGGACTATTCTGCTTGAGCCTTCTGTAACCCCCCCCCACGCCACAGATGCATAAGAAAGAAAATTCTGCAGGAGCTGGGCATGATGGTGCACACTGTAGTCTTAGCACTGAGGATGTTAATGCAGAATCTCTGTCTTAGGCACAGATTGGAGTGTTATAGTGATTTCCAGGCCAGCCAGGTTTATATAGTGAGACCTATTTGAAAAGACAAATAAAACAGAATAGAAAGCAACCCACGCTGTGGGAGTCAATGTAACTCGGTGCAGAAAAGAGGCTGGAGGGGCTGGAGACTAGGGTTAAGATTCTGCCTCAAGCAGAAAGATCCAAGTTCAGATCCTGGATCCCAGGTAAAAATACCAGGTGGAAATGGCAGCCATTTACACTTCCAGCTCTGTAAAGCAGAATCTGGGAAATCTCAGAGTGAAGCAAAAAGGAGATAGAAGTAATCCAGGGTAACTTCAGAAGTCCACAGGTACACACAGTACCTTCTGATACATACAGATACATGCACACAGAATTTTAAAAATTTAAATTAAAGTTTAAAAAAAAGTAAAAAAAAAAAAGGAGGAGGTGCCAGGGCATAGGAGGCTATGCTGCTGCTTTTCTTGATGCCTGTGGAAATATTTGCTTCTGAAAAAGGTATTTCCTTTATTGGACATTTACCACTGAACCATACTGTCCAGCTGCCCCCTTTGTGAACATTTTAATTTTTTTTATTATTTATTCAATTGTGAGTTTTTATGTGTGTGTGCGCATGTGTGTGTATGTATGAGTGTGTGTGTAGAACCATGGACGAATTCGGGAACCACCATGGACCACCTCCACCTCCTCGTGTACTCTGCCCAGGGATTCACAGGCTCCACCCTACCAGGACCAGAAACGCAGGCCGCCCCTGCTTCTGCCTGGCGTCTATACGTGGGGTCTAGGATCTGAACTCAGGACCTTCTGCCTGCAAGGCAGAGGCTTAACCCCTGAGCCACCTCTCCAGCCCCCCCTTTGTGAACATTTTAATGAAAGTGAGCACTATGGTAGTTTCTTAGGCACATCTCTGCGCTTTAACAACATCTGCTAAATTCTCTTAGAATTGGTAGTTTTTTTTTAACTTTTGAGTAACACGATTATTGTCTTTAAATTATTTTTCTTACTGCTGTTTTTACTAGCATTCTGTTTTCTATTTTGTGTTTATGTTTGTGTATGTGTCTGCCCATGTGCATGTTTAATGCATATTTTTGCATTTCTATAGGTGCATGTGTGTGTGTTGGGGGGTGTATGTGAGTGTGTGTAAAAGCTCATGTTGATATTAGGAATCATCCTTGATTGCTCTTCCACCATATTTTTTTGAGACTGTGGAGTTAGTCTGGCTGGCTGCCTTGTTCCAGGGCTCCCCAGGCTGTGTGTTCCAGGGCTCCCCAGGCTGTGTGTTCCAGGGCTAGAATCAGGTGGATGGCCACATTTCCCAGCATTTTACTTGGAATCTGGGAACTCAAACTCTGGTCCTTTTGCTTTTGAAGCAAGTGTTTTCACTACTGTGCCATCTCCCAGCTCCTTTTTATCAGCATTTTAAAGTTCTTGCGTATGTATGAAATGTGTGCATGTGTATTTTGCATGGGGTATGTGTATGTGTGTGTGGGTATATGTACATGATTACATGTGAGTGTGAGTGGTGTGTGTGTGCCTGTGGAGGCCTAAGGCTGATAATCAGGAATCATCCTTGATCCCTCTCCCACCTTGTTGTGAATCTGGGTCTCTTAATTAAACCCAGAGCTTGCCATTAGCGTTAGTCTAGTAGCCAGCTTGCTCTGGGGATTCCCAGGCTCTGCCTTCCAGTGGTAAAAATACAGACAGGTCATCAAACCCTTCAGGCATTTTTACTTAGGATCTGAACTCAGGTTCTTTTGCTGATGAGGCAAAGACTTTAGCCACTGAACCATCTCTCCAGCAGTCCTTTCTCAGCATTTTAAAAAACATTAACACTCGACTTGAACTTCAAGCAGTATGGCAGATGGAAGGTGCAAAAGGACAAACCCTGATTTCATCCTTATTCTCACTTTCCAGAGGTTGTCACTGAAATAAATACAGTTGCTTTCAAGATTTTATTACAAGGGTTGGGGATGTCACTCGATTGTTGGAGTGCTTGCCTAGCATGCACAGAGCTCTGGGTTTAATCTCCAACACCACATAAAGCTGGATGTGTGGCACATTCTTGTAATCCCAACATTTGGGAAGTGGAGGCAGGGGGATCCAAAGTTCAAATTCAGTCTCAGCTGTATATTTGGTTTGAGGTCAGTCTAGGTTGAGAGATTCTGTCTTTAAAAAAAAAAAAAAAAAGATTTTTTTACCAAACAGGTAGCTCCTTTTGAAATTCATAGCTTTCTTCATAGCCTTAGGGGTTGACATCTCTTTCCTTCCACACTAAATTGTCTACTGTGTCCTTGTGTAGCATGGACTGGTGGGTGGTGGCGTAGGGGACAGACAGTGTGCTGCTTGCTGATGTTGAAGTACGGGTTTTAGAGTGTCATTAGCTATCTTTTCAGTCTTTATGTGATAAGGGATATTTTTTTCTTTTCCCTTCATTATCTCTTCTCTTTCTATTGCTGGAGTTGAAAGAGGCAGAAACACTAAATTTTTAAGTGTACAAAATTTTCTCAGTTGTATAAGTGATTATTAGGGCTCAGCGTGTGCTTTGCATATGACTCACAAACCATATCATATTTGACCTTCATCTTAATGCATATTTGCATATCTTTATGTCTACTTAGAAAACTTCAATAGCTGTCAGTCACAGTTTTCTAGGCCACATTAAACAAACAAAAAAAGTATTAAGGTTCTTATTAGACAAAAGTATCAGAGCCAAAGGAGGTGGCCATGGCTGAATTGGCATGTCTAGCCTGCAGCAGCAAAGTTACCTGTGAGTGAGGAATACAGATTAGTGGTGGTGCACCTGCCTCTCATGTGAAGCCCTGCATTATTCCCACACTTTGGGTGGGCATGGGAAGGAGGAAGTGCTACCCATGAGCACTGAGGACAAATCCTTCCTCAGCACAAGATCACTGGCAAGTTAAAACCACTCCCTTGGCGTCCCTCTTGTATTCTAGGACAAACTGTCACACCTTAGTCTTTTCAGCCATTGGTTAGAAATACTTTTACTTATCATCATGGATGTACATCAAATAAATATTAAATAGGACTTATAAAGCCACAGAAGCAAATCCTTCTTAAGTGATAGATGTAAAGTGAATGCAACTGATCAAATAAGAGCGAGCTGGTGAAATGTCTATTATCTCCCCAGTATGAAAGTCTTAAAAGCATTGTTTGTATGCTAGGAGAGTTGAATTTCATGATGTGAGTGTTGTAATCGAATATTCTCCCTATCAGAGTAATATTATCCATCATCCCTGTAGAAGCTCAGATTCCGTAAGTCAGAAAGAGAATGACTTTCACTGAGTCTGAGTCTGTTTTACATGTATTGATTTACAGATCTTTGGGCCACATTAATGGTTATGTGATTTCTTTTTAAATGAGCTTTGTAGTGAGTTGCTGCTGCTGTTGTCTGCTTTTGCGAGCTAAAGAATGGACTTTGTGCTCTGATCCCTCACCTTGCTTTGTCCTGGAGGCTACTGATGGAGGCCCACGCAGGCCCAGCAGGTCTGTGAGCCTGGCTGGCCTTTGTCATCTTTTGGAAGTGCTTTGAGGACCTGGGGAAGCTGTGGGACACTTTGCCAGTGTGGGGTTTGAAGTGTTTTAGAGAAAACAGAATTGAAGCCGACCATACAACTCCTTTTAGGGAGCCCTGAACAAGGTGGTTTCAGACTGACAAGCACCTCACCCACCAAGCTATCTCGTGGTTCCAGAGGTTAACTGTGTTTTATTTGTCTGCATAGGCAACTGTATTACTCATTTTTTTATAATAAAAAGTGGCAAGTGGAGCATGTTCCAGAGCATACTATTAGCTTCTTTGCAGTGCATAGATGAGCCATAAGTGATAAGTTATTGCTGATGGTGGAGGGCTGATTTTCTTAATATTTATGTGGATTCTTTTCAGTGGCAAGGGTGTGTGTGTATGTGTGTGTGTGTGTGTGTGAGAGAGAGAGAGAGAGAGAGAGAGAGAGGGCACTGTATGTGCCTGTGGAGGACCAAGGATGACTTCCCAGCGGTGAGGTTTAAAGCTGTATTAGCAGTTAGAATGTTTGAGTTTGGCTCTAGCTTTACCAATGTTTCTTCTGAACTTTGAATGTGATGGCTTTCTGCTTCCTTGTGAGTAATGACTCCAGTCATTTGGCGGTAAAACAGATTCACTGATCCTTTCAGTGTTTGCAGAATTCTCAGGATTTCATTTCTATAAACAGAAGGGTACCAGATAATTGCCACAAGTTTTACCCAAAACATTTTTTTTTTTTTGGTCATGTGCATTTCAGAAATTGCATCACAGGTCATTTACTCTGTGTGGACCTGAAATATTAGGGAGGTAGCAAAGGAGTGATGGATAAGCTCACCCCCTAGAACCTTGGTGTGAGCAGGGTGTCCCCAGATGAAACTAACATGCTAAACCTGAATCGCTTAAGTGAACTATTGTGCTGTGGCTCAGGAAGATATTTTTCTTCTCAGTTTTTCTCCATGACGGCACATGGCAGTCTTTGAGTTTCCTTTTATCTTTTTATCTTGTTTGCAAATGGCTTTTTATATAAGTTTGTTTATTTAGTGTGTGTGTGTGTGTGTGTGTGTGTGTGTGTGTGTGTGCGTGCGCGCGCATGCCAGAATGTGCAGTTGGCATAACACATATGGAGATTAAACCAAATTTTTGGAAAGTACACATTCTAGTGGAAAAGTTAAGAAACACTATCAATAAATGAACCCCTTTTCTTAACCAGGTGTGGTGTCTCATGCCTGTCATCCTAGCACTGTGTGAGACTAAGGCAGGGGGAGCTGTAGTGAATTTGAGGCCAGCCTAGGCTATTGGATGCGACTCTGTCTTAAAACAATAAAACAAAATCCTTTTCACAGCTCAAGAGATGACCTCTGTAGACACCAACCTCTGCCACCCCCTGTTGCTCACACAGCCATGCAAACTAGGCCTCAGGCCTTTTGCACAGCTGTCCCTGTGGCTGGTGTTTCCTGAATGTCAGGTGGCTATGTCCTGTCCTTTCCTTTGGAGGAGACATGTCCATTTATCTAGGACAAGGCGTCAGTGGCAGAACAAGGAAAGGGTTTCTTCTAAGTCCATCTGGTAATCAGTGAGTTTGTTGGACTTATAGAAGCATGAGCGACTCTCACAAATGTCCAAACACTGACTGCCTCCTGGAAGGGTGTCTTTCCCCCCCAGTCCATCGTACAGCTTCATCACTTTTTAAAATGCTTTTGTTCATTTGTTATCATTTAGGTATTCAGCAAATAAATCCGTCAAGTGACAACACTGATTTTCCTGTGATGCTTGCTTATACCTATTACAAGTCTCATCCATTTGACAGATATTTACTGTACATTTCTCTGAGCCAAGCACTGATGTCTGGGGAAAGAACAGCAATCAGGTCAACAAAAGTGAGTTCTCTGTTGGGGTGAATATTCTAGTTCAGGGAAAGAGGCAGTAAACTGTCAGACAGCCAATAAGTGGCCAGGTAGCCAGGGGTGTCACTGCCTGGGAAGGGGTTCGAGAAGGCCTGGGGGCTGGGGGGCTGGAGGGGACCACCCTGAGATGGGGAGGGGGAGGGAGGAACTCTTGTTGGGGTGTATATGCAGTGGCTCTGCTGGAAGGAATGTTTTGTGTTACCGTGGGTTGGAGAGACCCATTTGTCCAGCAGAGGCAATCAGGAAGCAGTGAGAAGGCATTCATTCTTGTTTGGTTTTGTGTTGTGAGGCCTGGTCTCAGGGGAGGCACTCCTGCAGGCTGCACCAGGTGGGCGGAGCTAGGTCGTTTTGTGACTCAAGATTGTCTGTCTGCTTAAACTTAGTCCTTCAGCCCTGTCTGGTTCTCATGCTTCATTGGTTGGGATCACAGCTGCTGCCCTGTGAACATCGTAGCCACCAACAGGCTCAGAGCACAGTGACTGAATGTGGCTCTTGGAGTCATTCAGACTGGATTTGAAATCTTGAATCTACTGTTTAGTATCTGAGTGACTTTGAGCAAGTTATTTACCTTCCGTTGTGCTTGGGTGTTATCATTTGTAAAACAAGCAGGTTAAATAAGATTAATACATGTTAAGTGCATAATACATGTTAAGTGCATTGCACAGAAAGCAATAAAAATTACTAAAATTAAAATTGTAAGAGAAAATAAATCCCACTTCTGACACCAAATTCTGTAGTAGTTACTCTTCATGGTTGCTGATAAATTACATAACAACTTACGGGAACAAGGTTTATTCTTTCTCACGATTGTCAGGTACAGTTCTTAGTCCAGCTTGGCAGGAAAACATGCACCAACATCAGGGCGAGGGAACTCTTCACTGAAGAGAAAGGACGATCCTTTCTTGCCAGACCAGCATGTCTGGCCAAGTATATACAAGAATGCCTCTTTTCTCAAAACAGTTACTTCCATTTTATTCACCTGCTGGGATACTAGTCCCACCCACCATGGGTTGGGCTTCCACATCAGCTCTGGGCTTAACTAATTGTCTACAGACGTGCCTAGAGTTTGAACTCTAAACCATCAAGTTGACACCTGTACCTCATTATGATGCCTCCCTAGCAACAATAAAGCAAACTTGCTTTCTTTCTGGAGTGAAGGTGAGATTCTGGTTTCTTCATTGTGACTTTCATAAGTTCTTAGATTCATCTTAGTTTGGTTTTATTTTTATGGATTTGTGTGTGTGTGTGTGTGTGTACACAAAAGAGAGCATGTAAGTGTGTGTGTCTGTGGAGGCCTAAGGATAATATCAGGAATCATCTTGGATTGCTCTATCTCCTCATTGCCTTTTTCTGGAGTTTCCCAGACTCCTCCTTCCAAGACCTGAATTGCATGCTGCCCTGAATTTTTTACTTGGAATCTGGGAATCCTAATTCAGATTCTTTTGCTTGTAAGGCAAAGACTTGAATCCTTGAGCCATCTCCTTTGTTGTTGTTGTTTTTTTTTTTTTTGGACAGAGTCCTGCTATGTAGCCCACCCTATCTAGGTCCCACCGCCTTCCTGCCTCTTAAGCGTGGGTATTACAGATGGGCACTGCCATGGGTTCACCCTAAGAACAGATCCTGCCAGACCTCAGGCTTATTAGATTAGAAAGTCAAAGCAAAATATTTTGGTCTGAAGCAGTGACCGGGTTGCGATCCTGTTGCTACATCCTGCTCACTTACACGAGCGGAAGAGATGGCGCGGCCCCGCCTGCAAACCACAGCTTTGTTGTGAGACAGCCTGACTCGACAGCTTCCCCATTCTACCTGCTGACTTCTCTGGCTCTCATTTGGCAGTCAGCGAGCAACTCAACCGGTTTACAGCTCACAGTTTAGTCAGTGAAAGCTCAGCAGCCCCAAGGAAAGTGAGGATTTAAGTGAAGTGGATACTTGTCTTTTGTCGTCAAGTTTTCCTTTTTGTTTCAAACTATATAAAACATCCTGTTCTCCTTTTATAGAAGTCTGATGATACCTTTATGGCCTTTTGTGAAATGTTTGGGTCTTTGTATGTATGTTATTTCTCTTTTTATTTTTTATTTTTTGCTATTTTATAGACCAATGATCTAGGCTTATGTAAGCTTGTGATCCTCCTGCCTCAACCTCCCAAGTACTGGGATTATAGGTGTGTGTTTCCATATCCAGCTTTAATTTCCCTCTTTAGTAGCACCAAGACTTTATTTTTCCATTTTGGCCAGGGAACTGCAACCCTATTTGCTTATTGCTTAGTTTTAAATGATGTATAAACAGCTTGACTGTACTTTGAGTCTGGCTTGCACAAGGACCAGGGTCTTCCTGGTGGTGTAGAGGCGTGGCACACAGCCACATGGCGCTCAGTGGTACAGTTTCCTACGCTACCAGTGTGACCTCTTTCTCTTTTATAACTTCTATATCAGAAGCTGAAGAACAAATTAACTGAAAATGTTAGGAATGAGGGCTGGGGGTGTAGCTGAGTGGTAAAAACATAGTTTGACATATATAATAAGGCCTGGGCTAGACCCCCAGCACTGCTGGGGGGAGAAGGAAGGAAAGTGTAATTGAGAATATGAGATTAGAGTCTGGTTGTTTTAGGATGAAAAAGAAATAGCGTTTGGGCATCTGCACCGAAGAAGTCATTACCTTCACTTCTTTGGTAGTGAAACTTGACAGGTGGTGTGATATTGTCCTCTGATAGTTTTTATAACAGTCAGCACTGATATTATCATCCTGCGCATTTTTTAAGTGTGTGATGTGTGGGTGTGTGTCTGTGTGGTGTGCATGTGTGGTCAGGATGCAACCTTCTGCTTTCCTCCCTTCCATCTTGTTTGAATTGTTCCTGGCTTTTCCACCTTGTTTAAGTGGTCCCCTCCATACACTAAGTTAAGTGAGCTGGACCAGAAGCTTCTGGAGGTTCTCAAATCTCTGTCTCCCGTTTTTCAGAGGCACATGCGATTGTAGATGCACAAACCACCGCTCTGGTGTTTACATAGGATCTGGGAGTCTGAATCAGGTCCTCAACCTTGTGGGGATCCCTTTACTTACCGAGCTGTCTCCCCGGCCCATGAGTGGCTTTGTTTAGTCCTTTCAGCTCTTGGACAATGGAATGTGGCAGTTCAAATGTCTCATAAGCACATTGTTTAATAAATAATCTCCAAATTAAAACACATGGCCAGCAGTCTGCGTTCTTTGTCAGCTCTGCTGCAGATGAAAATGAATAAGCAATTCTGGAATCAAGGTCCACTGGGAACACAACTCTTGTGGCTGTTAATTGATTTAATTGTATTTCCTCTCTGCCACCAAAATGTACAATAAATGTGTTTATCTCCTTGCCTTTAATGCAGAAGATGGTTCATTAAATGTGCACAATCTCATAATCACTTCGTTTTTTATTACTGCTAGAGCAATAACAACAAAAAGAAGACGCAACAAGGGACAGCTCTAGTACTTTCAGCATTGTCCCAGGTCTCATTGGCCTTTCCCTGGTGGAGAAGAAAGGGTCATCTCACTGGGGAAGTAAGCCCATCAGACTGGATGAGGGGGGATAGGAATGGTCTCCTGAGTTTAAAGTAAGACGTGAGATTAATTTGGTAGGTTTAGGATGTAGGAAATCGATGTATTTCCTTGCATTTCAGTAGGGCCCACTTCAAGCCCCAGGGCAGCAGCACTGATAATGAAGGCTGTGGCTTTGCCTATGAGCCTTCATCTGTTGAACTGCATTAAGAAAATATGCCTGAAAAGATTCTCTCCTTCTCTCTCTTTGTTATTCAGGTATTTTCTTTTGTTATTGTAACACATTTGAAGGAAAAGTCAGTAGCAATTTTTTTAAAGCTATATTCCAGGAATGGTTTTACTTTAAAGTTCAATTTCTAATATGACTTACCTGACCATCTGGATTTTGACAATTCTTTATAACTCTTCCTCTACCCATCTTTCCTCAGTTCCTTCATGTAATCAAAAGACATGTGTCAGACTGTGCCAGTTACTCACCTCCGCTGCTGTGCAGACACACTAAGACTCAAGCCACTTAAGGGAAGGAAAGGAGATTTATTCAGCTTGTGGTCCCAGAGGGAAGAGACTTGGCTGGCGGAGGCTGGCAGAAGCTCAAGCTGAGAGCTGCAGTCCTCCAGAGCTCGCAGGACGGGGCTTACCTCAGGGCCCATCCCCGTGACATGTCTTCCTCCAGTAAGGTTCCACCTCCTAGAGGCGCCATTACCTTCCCATACACTGACAAAGCTAAGGATTCAAACATATGAGCCTGTGGAGAACAACTCACATTTCAGACTATGGCACAGATGTGTGCTGTGTACCAGTCACTGCTGTACGTGTGTGCGTGTAGCCAAGAGCAGTGAGTAGCACAGAAGAGTCCAACTCTCATAGTTACCGTCTAGGGACATGTTGGGCAGCAGACAGTAAGCAAATGATTGAGCAAATGACAAAGGATGCCAGACAGCAAAATAGAAGGTATTAAATAAGGTATTTGAGGGGTTGGAGAGAGAGGCCATATAAGCACAAGGATCTGAGTTTGATCCCCAGCACCCAGATAGAAAGGTGGGCACAATGGCACGTTCTGGGGGTGGAAGCAGAGGATCCCCGGGACTCACAGGCCAGCTGCCTAAGCCAAATCATTAACCTCCAGATCTGATTGAGAGATCCAGCTTCAAAACACAGGATGGAGGGCCTAAGGAGGAACGATACCCAAAATTTTCCTCTAGCCCTCATGCATGCGTGTATACACACACATATACATACCACACACAACATACTATGCACCACACACACATATACATACCACACACAACACATACTACACACCACACACATACATACCACACACACATGTACATACCACAGGTATACACACACACCACACACACACACAAACACCACACATCACATCACACATACACACCACACATCACACACACCACATACATATACACACATATACACATACACACCACACACATACACATACACCACACACACATCGGTCCCCTTCCCTCTCTGATTTTATCTTCTATTACTCTCTCCCTTATTCACTTGGTTCCACCACACCCATCTCTGGATATTCCTGGAAGCTACCGGTACTTCCTGTTCCTCTACTAGGAAGGTTCTTCCCATAAACTTCACTTGGCTGGGCTTCTCAGTTGTCTGTTCCACCTAGCTTGTTTATTTATCTCTGGGCCTTTTCCTCAACTACATGGTGTGGTTGTGTGGTATGTGTGGTGTGTGGTTTCATGCATCCTGGCAAAGGCTGTACGAGACACACACAGAGTTTGCAGGGCATCTTGTGACTGTAGATTCGACCATGGGTGGAAAGGAAATGGGTGAGAAGGAAGTCGGTGGTCTTGAGTCAGAGACCATCAGTGACATCTGCTCAGTGGAGCCACTGACCTCTGGCAGAATCACCTGTGTGAAAGGGCAGGGCATGCTCCAATGACTGTGCTGAGATAGCAGGTGGGGCCAGGCTGCCGTTGTGGGGTGACCCTGCGCCTGTTCCCATGGGTTAGACAGAACAGAGCAAAGGGCTCTGGAACGGTGACATGATGTAACTTCTTGGGTTCACTTTGCTTTCGTGCAGTTGGCTCCTTTGTCCTTTCTGTCTTGGCGGCATCTTGAAGACAAGGTTGTGTGACAGGTTCTCAGCTCTTAACAGAGTTTGTTTCCACTGTTTTCATCTGCAGTTGGAAATTCACTGCCTTGAGAATTCATTAGGTGATGGTGTAATCTGTAGGTTGACACCTGAGGTGTTAGCGGTCCAGGTAAATCCTATTTGCTTTAGGCCTAATGGAAGCAGTTGAATGTCCACACCCTGAATTACTCTGCTGTCACATTCGCTGTGTGCTATTCCTCCACCATCCTTGTTTTTTGGATGATTTTGACACCATTACCAACTGTAGCTCAGATCCCGTGGTCTTTGTAAGTTCACCTGTTTTCTGCAGCTCACAGCCCAATGCACCTCCTGGCTCTGCTGCGCTATAGGGCGATCTCATGTGTGTAATCTCGGAGGCGAAGCTACTTTTGAAGAACAGAAGAATAATGGATCCCTTTGCTCATGAACAGGGAAAGGAAAGGAATTGGAATTCCTGTTGCTCTCCTGCTTTGTTCCGTATCTAGATCAAGCAGATACTTTTGAAAGTGGCCCCACAGGAGTGGACAAGCCAGTCAGGAGGGCGGGAGAGAGTGGGAGGGAAAAGAGGGAAGCAGAGGTTAATACTCAGTATGCTTGTACAGCTAAAATAACAACAATAATAAAACGAAAGTGGAAGCTGTGTTCTTCCTTCATGTTCCTAATAATTATATTTGTCATACTTGGAATTTGAATGATACGAATAATATGAAGATAGTTACCAAGTTTTAGTTTTTTTTTAAATTTTTTATTTATTCAATTGTTGCGTGTGTATGCGTGTATGTGTGTGTAGAACCACGGATGAATTCGGGAATCACCATGGACCGCCTCCTCCTTGTTTACTCTGCCCAGGATTCACAGGCTCCGCCCTACCAGGACCGGAAACTCAGGCCACCCCTGCTTCCGCCTGGCGTCTATACGTGGGGTCTGGGATCCGAACTCAGGACCTTCCGCCTGCAAGGCAGAGGCTTAACCCCTGAGCCACCTCTCCAGCCCCCAAGTTCTAGTTTTAGAATTGAGTTTTCTCTATAGTTCTTGAGATAGATTGATTATTTATTTATTTGCATTTGAGACAGGGTCTCAATCTGTGGCACAGATTGGCCTGGGGCTGGCAATGTTCTGGCAGCAGTCTCTGGAGCAGTGGGATTACAACCATGAGCACCACGGTCAGTCTAGATGGTGCATTATAGCTATTTTTTTCAGCCTGTGTTATGCCCTTTCTATCTTAAGTGAAATTCCTAGATAATAACACTTACTGACATGTCTATAGTGCCTTCACTGTAACATAGGGAAAATAACATTAGTTGTAGTCAGGTGTGTCTTTCCATATGCAGATTCTAGATGGCAGGTGCACACAGCGCATTAGGAACTACAGCTGTCAGGTGTCTGCAGCATATAAAGCTTACCTCTGAATACCAACTCCTACAAGTAAAACTGACTTAGAGGCACTCCATCAGTGATTTGGGTGATATGTGGCCGTGCCACTGAGATATGAGTTCCTAAAACAGTGAATGAATCTTTATGACAGTCTACATAAAATAGAGTGAAATCTCTCCTCTGCATGCAAAAGTATTTATATTACTGGAAAACTTACTATATGTTAATTGGTTAAAAAAATGCTTGTGTTTATCAGGTTTCTTTAAGTCTAAATTAAATATATGTCTAGTCAGATCAAAGACTGATTTGTTATGAAGCTGATAAAGGTTAAATTTGGGGGTATTTCACTTGGTTATATATCCATAACCAGTACCTAATTAAAATGAACAAGCTTAAATGAAAATTTTATTGAAATGTCATATTTTAGAAAAATGCACATACATTAAGTATGGCTTAGTAAAGTCAGAGAAGTCAGCATAATAATTGAGAGTTGAGCCTTTAGGCACACCCACGAAGAATTACTTAGTCAAGGCGAACCACTGAGCAGATCTATAGATTATCTCATTGATATGGGGAGACCACGCCCATAGATAGGACCTTTCCTGGGAAGGTGCATTAAAATGGAGAGAAAATTGCATTAAGATGGAGAGAAAATTGCTTAGCAGTTTGGCAAAGCCTCAAGAATCATAAGCATGAGTAAGTCTCTCGTTTCCCTAAATTGGGTTGCACTTCATATTAGCTGTGGGCAGGTATGAATGTAGTGGGCAGACATGCATCTAATACATACATCAAGAAACTGAGTATTGCTGACAACCTAGAACATCACCATGCCCTCTTCCACTCACCTTGCTCTCTCCATCAAAAAAAAAAATAGTAGGACCTGCTTTCTAACAGTGTAAATTAGTGTGCACATTTGTGTTCAAGTTCTTGTTCAGCTCTATGTTGTGATCCATTTGCATCTTAGCTGTAGTTCATCCCTTTTGCATCTTAGCTGTAGTTCATCCCTTCTTGTTGCTGCATAGTATTCCATGGTGTGAATAGGGGGGTGTAAATAAGTGTTTTTGTTATTGTGTTGCTATTCTGCTGGTGTTAGCCTTGTGGAGAGTCCAGTTTGGGACTATTTTGAGTCGTGCTTCTGGGAGTCTTCTTCCCAGGTGCGTCTGCAGATGTCAGTACCTGTCTACTGAGTACAGAAGCTTGTGTGCACTCTGGTGTTAGCATCACGGGAAACTTCCTGTTCTCCACATCCCCACACACAGCTGCTGCTCTTGCCCTTTTGTGGTCACTCTGGCAGGGGTGGAGTGGTCTGTCCTGTGGTAGCTGACCTTTCTGAGTTGCCTGGTGCTTTTTCCTGTTTTTCATCTGGGCATTCTCCCATGAGTCCTCGTTCAGGTCCGGGTGTCCATTTCTCTTTACTGGGTTGAATTTGTCTGTTTTTCAGTTTCTTCTAGGATTCTTTCTAGGATTTCTTTTTCTCATAGGTAGGTACTCTTATTCTGTGAGCTGCCCTTGCCATTTATATGTGTGTGTTCACGAGTGTATGTTCACATGATGGACATTGGGTGGTTTTTGCTTTTATGAATAAGACCTTTGTAGACATTTTTATACATGTTCTGTGAGCATATATTTTCATCTCTTTGGGAATAAATACGTAGGAATGGAATGATGAATCTTAAGTACATGTTTAATTTTAAGAAATATCAGTTCATCAAAGGTGGTTGTATCCATTTACAGTCTCATAGGCTGTAGCAGAGAGAATCAAGGTGGTATGTATTTTTTTAAAAACTTTATTCATTTATTTGGTGTGTGTGTGTGTGTGTGTATCACAGGGCACTGTTGAGTCCCTGTGAAGGATCAAATGTGACTCCTGGATTGCTTCTACCTCCTTCTTGCTTTGTTGTAGGATTTCCCAGGTTCCACCTACCAAGTGCAGGCCACCACAGTTTCTGCCTGGTGTTTTTACATGGGACCTGGGATCTAAACTCAGTACCTTCTACTTGTGAGGCAGTCTTAACCCCTGAGCCATCTCTATAGCCCCAAGGTGGATTTATACTCTAGTATAATCCCATAACCTTGGGCATGCTTGGAGTCTGAGAATAGAGTTACCAAATATGGCAGAAGTGAAAGGATTTACTGGCTGTGAAGTCCATGTGGCAGAGACGCCTGGGCAGCTTCAGGCCTCAGCTAGTAAGAAACTGTGCCTCTCAGCCAGCAGCCCGCAGCTGGTGCTTCCAGTGTGTGGGCTTGGAACAGACCCCTCCTCCTCAGCCCAGCTGCTTGATTGCAGCCTAGAGGGGACCTGGTCCTGTCTTCTCTCCCTCCATAGTCAAGCGTGTGCGTGATTTAGTTTACCCTCCTGCCCCCTCAGCAGCTTTCGCCTGGCCATTATCCTTTCTAAAAGTTCTCTAAATGTACCATGGCTAAGGATGGATACCCATGAAGCTGCCCTGGGGCTAAAAAATATGAAAGGCAGAAAAAAAGAACATGCAGAGATGGAATATAGAGAAAAGTTAGGCTGAAACAGGTGGAAAAATCCATTGCCCTTCAGAGGAAAAGTAGTGCAAATCCACTGTCCAGTCCTGCCAGACTTTATGTGCAAAGCAGGGAGTGGGACTTCCAGTTGGTTGAAAAGAGTATGGGAAAGTGTTCAGAGCTTCTGGTGTGTGCGTGCTTGGGCAGCCTGAGGGCCAGAGAATCAACATTCCTGATGTGAAGTGGCCAGAGAGACACTAGACGAGACGCTTCAATACACACAGAATTCCCTAAGGTCTCAGGCTATGGCCTTTTCTTGAGGGCTCCAGAAAGCACTGATGGGTTTCTGGCGTCTGTTTTCCTTGGCAAGCTCATGCTTTCAATTCCTCTCAGCCTTCCATGCTTTTTTTTTTTTTAAATCAAGGAATAAGATCTCCTTCTATTAGTTGACCCACTACAGTTTAGACTGCTTATAAGTTTGTAGTAATATTGTTGCACAATAGTAGATAGATAAGGGCTGGAGAGGTGGCTCAGGGGTTACGCCTCTGCCTTGCAGGCGGAAGGTCCTGAGTTCGGATCCCAGATCCCATGTATAGACACCGGGCAGAAGCGGGGGCGGCCTACGCTTCTGGTCCTGGTAGGGCGGAGCCTGTGAATCCCGGGGCAGAGTAAAAGGAGGAGGTGGAGGCAATTCATGGTGGTTCCCGAATTCGCCTGTGGTTCTACACACACACACACACACACACACACACACACACACACACACACACACATGCGCACACACATACATGCACACAGGCACAATTGAATAAATAAATTAAAAAAAATAGTAGATAGATAATAATAGTGATACATGATAATACTTGCATACCAAAATTCCTGTTGCTCAGTAGCTCACCGACACATGGTTCTGTCAGTCTCTACCTTTCCTTGTGCTAACGGTGTGAATGTTCAGCTCTTGTGTTGCATAACAAATGACATGGAATATTTGCTGATTGACTGTTTGGATATCTACTTTTTAAAAAAAAATTTTATTATTTATTCAATTGTGTGTGTGTGTGTGTGTGTGTGTGTGTGTGTGTAGAACCACAGGTGAATTCGGGAACCCCCATGGACCGCCTCCACCTCCTTGTTTACTCTGCCTTGGGATTCACAGGCTCCGCCCTACCAGGACCAGAAGCGCAAGCTGCCCCCCCACCCCCGCTTCCGCCCGGTGTCTATACGTGGGGTCTAGGATCCGAACTCAGGACCTTCTGCCTGCAAGGCAGAGGCTTAACCCCTGAGCCACCTCTCCAGCCCCTGGATATTTACTTTTGTGAAATACCTGTTCAAGTCTTTTTCTACTTTTTTTTTCTTTTGTGTGTATGCTGTGCGTGTGTGTGTGTGTGTGTGTGTGTGTGTGTGTGTGTGTGTGTGTATCAGAGGGCACTGCATGTATCTGTGGAAGCCCAAGGGTGACTTTAGGAATCACTCTGGATTGTGCTACCTTTTCTTTCCTTTTGCTCTTGAATTTCCCAGGCTCCACCTTCCAGGGTATGAAGTGCAGGCTGTCCGCATTACCACCTGTTTTTTGTTTTTTTTACATGGGATTGGGATCTGAACTCAGGACCCTCTGCTTTCGAGGCAGAGGTTTACTAACCTCTGAGCCATCTCTTCAGTCCTTTTTCTATTTTAATACTGTTATTCAGGGGGATACCTGGCTAAGCCCAGTTGGTAGAGCACGAGATTCTTTTTGTAATTTATTTGTAGAAATTAAAAAAAAATTATTATTTATTCAATTGTGTGTGTGTGTGTGTGTGTGTGTGTGTGTGTAGAACCACGGACGAATTCGGGAACCACCATGGACTGCCTCCACCTCCTCCTTATTTACTCTGCCCCAGGATTCACAGGCTCTGCCCTACCTTGACCAGAAACGCAGGCTGCCCCCGCTTCTGCTGAGCGTCTATATGTGGAGTCTAGGATCGGAACTCAGGAGCTTCCACCTGCAAGTCAGAGTCTTAACCCCTGAGCCACTTCTCCAACCCCTTTGTAGAAATTTTTTGTAAGTCAAGTCCTTTATCATCTGGGCGCATGTGTGATTTTATTTTTTCCCCGTTTGCGATCAGGTGGAATGTCCAAATCCCTTTCATCTCACCCAGATTTCCAAATGGACAATATTTTACTCTGTAACACTACTTCTCTACATTAGTTTTTCAGAATGATGAGACCAAGTTATACAAATGATACTGTCTGTCACTCTTAAATTCCTTCATGCTTATTTCCACCAATCACTGTATATCCTTCCAAGCTAGGTAATTAACAGGGAAGCAAAATTTTACTGCTCAGTTCATGAACACATTTATATTTTGCTACTGTCTTTGTCTGTTTAGTTCCAAGAACCCTCTGTGGTGCATGTACCATGCTTGTTTACTATGACTTGGTTTCCTGCGTCTTGTGGTCCTCAGTGTTCCTGTCATTCATGCCATTAGCTGTTTTATGTTCAGGAATTAATACCTTGCATTATATCTACATGCCGGACTTCTTAATACTGCTCATGGCCAGACTTAGATCATTAATCTCCCAACAAAATATCAAGAAATGATGCTGCAGTATTGTCACGTTTTTGTTGACCAGTGGAGGTCACCTGGCTGTGTTGGTGTCCTTGGTACTTTGTTTTTCTCTACTGGAATGCCATTGTTTTTCTCTTCTTAAATGATAAGTACTTTTTTTTTTTCCAGATAGTGTGAGATGATGCCAAAATCCTTTTCCTCATCAAACTTCAAGCTGTGGTGTTACTGTCTTGTCCAAATTAGTCACCACTCTGGGGATGCCAGATAATGGCTCTGTTTTGTTCCCATTATTTCTTTTGCATTTTTAAGGTAGCCAAGCAGTGTAGTTCCTGTGGGGGAATTTTCATTTTGTTCATTGCATTGTCGTTGCCTAGGATGTTGTGTTTGTTTTGATGCCCAGGTTGCAAGTCTGCTTGCAGGAGACCTTTGTGCCATTTACCTTTCACCTGTCCTTGTCCTTCTTTGAATGTCTTCTGATCTTCCAGAACAATGTGTGCCAGGTTCACCATATCCCTTCTACTGTGGCTCTAGAATCTGCCCTTTCCCTAAGGAGTATTAGGCCTTTTGGCAAAAGGTTGGTATTTAGAAACCAATCAACCCATCGCTACCAGTGTCATTGGGTGCTGTCATCCTGCAGAGCCAGGAAATGTAGCTATGTGTGTAGTGCAGAGATGTGAGTGTCTTAAAAACTGCCACTTCATACGGCAGCTTCATTCCAGTATATCTCATGGATCTCCCCTTTTCCATATTTGTGAGCACTTTTGCCAAAAGGGAGGAACCTGGCTCTCCTTGTCCTCAGTATATTATTTTCCCGTTGTTCCTGACCTTCCAATTACTTTGGCCTTTTCCATCTGTCATACCTGCCTATGATGTACACACATGTACTTGCCCCAACAGGAAATGGACAAGTGGGATACTCTTAATGACTGTTGAGGCAGCAGAGATGGGTAATGAGGAATAACCTGTTTTACTCAGCAGTTCTTAAATAGCATTTGTTTCAGTTTTCTACTATTGCCTAGAGGCAACCTGCAGGATATTCAGGATATTATCTAGTTGATGGGGAAGGCCCAACCTATGGTGGATGGGATTAGCCCCTGGGCACATGAATAAAATGGAGGGGACTGGTTGAGAAAGTGGGCTTCCTTCTGCATACTTGGCCAGATGTGCTGGCTGGCAAGTGAGGACTGTCCCTCTTAGCTGTTATGTGGAGATGGTGTGACCAGTTTCCTCTGTCCTTGGTGGTAGTGTGGCCTCTCCTGCCAAGCTGGACAAGCAACTGTAACACTGTAAGAGAAAATAAAGCCCCTTATTCCCTTAAGCTGTTTGATGGGGAATTTATCAGTGACAATGCAGGTTAATCACCACACAGTGCATACATGTATATGTTTTTACTTGTGGAGGTCGATCTGTTCAGTACTTTTCATTTTGTTTAAAAACTTAAAACATATTTGTATCTGTTTTTACATAGAGACATAAGGTGCTTATTTTTGTAGGGGCTATTTTTCTCTTTTGCTTATTACCTCATTTTCCCTTCTCTTTACTTCTCTCTTTGGGTTGCTTGGTATACATTTTTCCGTATTTTCTTCATTCTCATAAAACATAGAAAACCCAGGATGGATTGAAGATGTTGCTTTAAAAATGGAATCATATTAAAACAAATTTCTGCATTTTGCTTTTCTCAATGAATCCATTGTAGAAATCCTTCTAAGTCAAGAGAATATTTTCTAGTATGGTTTTTTTAGTGGCCACATATATTCCATTTTCTGATTATTCAGTTATAAAAAGATGGGAAGTTGGACTAAGGAAATAGGAATAAGAGTGATGGTCTTGAGGGAAGGGTGACCAGGAATGGTGAGTGTAGAAGGAAGTGGAGGAGGGGGACTAGAAAGCCCCGGGTCTTAAACCACATATGCTGTTGAGAATGTCATTGATGGGACAGGGAAGTTGGGAAAATGAGGTTAGGTAGAGCGTTGGTTGGCTTTAGCAGGAAAATGAGGGTTTTCACACACATTAACATCAAGCTGCAGGTCATGAAGATGCAGAAGCACTGCAGGGTCTGGAAGGCACTGCTACTTTTAATAGTGATGTCATGATAATCATGTCATCCCAGTATAAGCCCAAGAACAAGACTGGAGCTGGTAGACAGTGTTTTGCTGAGACATAGAGGTCACCTGAGGGAGATCTGGGTCTTGCTCAGCATGAAGTGCTGTTAGCAGTGGGTTGAGATTTCTCTAGTCCAGTCTGCCCTCCTGTGTATTTATGTTCGATGCATTAATCCTGTTCTTTAAAAACCTATCCATTCTCAGGAGCAGCTTTTATTTTCACTTTATATAATGCAGACTGAGGAATCTTGTACTAAGTATAGAGTTGTGATTTGCTAGTCTTTCTGAGGCACTTAAGACATTAAAATGCAAAAGCAAAGCCTTTACCTTATTGAAACTTCCCTGATCTGTTCTCCAAATCAAGTCAACTGAGGCTGGAAGTGGTAATTAGCCACTGTGGCTGGCTGCATAGCTGCCTCATTTTCTATGTTAGAAAGAGGGTTTGCAGTAGACCTGAGTAATGGATGCCCAGCAAGGAAGAGTACAGCATGCTGGTCTTTTAGGGGAGGACAGTGCTGAGGATGGACTCCCTCCCTCCAAGACCTTTCATGTGTTTGTCAAGTTTTCTTCCACTGAGCCAAACATCCAGTTCCTGACACATGATTCTGATGAACTCTGAGCAGGCCAGCCTTGATGACCAGTCAAATTCTCTTGGGATGACGATGATTAAAAATAACAGTGGTGGGCTGGAGAGATGGCTCAGGGGTTAAGATTCTGCCTGAGTTCTGATCCCAGGTCCCACGTAAAAAAATGCCAAGTGGAAATAGTGGCGGGCTTCACTTCACACCCTTGTGGGTGGAGTCTAGGAAATCCCAGAGCAAAGTAAGAAGGAGCTAGAAGCAATCCAGGCTGATTTCCAAAGTCACCCTTGGTCCTCCACAGGACATGTGTGCCCTCTTATAAACACATACACATGTAAAAATAAATAAAGTTTAAAAAAAAAACAGTGGCCTTTGACCTGTAGTGGAGAATCACAGTGGTGGAGGATCATAATGCCATCTCCTTTTGAGGAACAAAACATGTTCTGTCGACTCCAGGAAAGCTGAGGGGAATGGTTGTCATTTTTACTTCAGGTACTAGTGACAGGAATGCTGTATTGTGTGCCTGTCATCCTCCTCCAACAAAGCTTAAGAATTGTTTTGTCGTTCTCACTGGCTCCCCTCAGTGCCACGGACAGCAGCGTTCTGCAGTGAATGCCATCATTTAGCAATCGCTGCTAGCAATCGCTGCTTTTCCCCCAGCTTGTGCTCAGCCTGCCTTTAATAGCTCGATGAATCCTTTCTTTGTACCTTAGTTTCTTCACTTGCAAAAGTAAGAGTGTAATGACTTTGCAGTCTTCTTAAACATATGACAGGTCTTTTTGCTTTCTCTCCCTCCCCCTTTCGTGTATGCATGCATGCGTGTATGTATACAGGTTGTTGGTTGTTTTCCTTAATCTCCCCCCCCCTTTTGGCTTCTCTAAACTGGAGCCTTCCATTTTGACTCAACTGGTTGGCTGGCAGGTCACTGGCATCCGCCTGCTTCTGCCCCCAGTGCTGAGTGGGGTTTCATATGACTGTTGCATTGTCTTTTACATATTGGGGATCTAAAGTCAAGTCTCCATGCTTGAACATCAAGGATTTTACCCATTTTTTTCTAACAAACTGTGTTTCTAGGAGATTGACTGTTTATATAGTGTTCAATTATTCCCTTGGGATTTCATATGAACATTTTTGCCAGGTGCTGAAATGGTGCAGCATAAAGAAAAATACTCAAATTTCAGAAGTCTATGTCTTTTCTTGTTTAGTGTAGAGATTGTACCTAGGATCATGTGCGTGCTAGGCAAGTACTTTACCACTGAGCTATATCTTTAGCCCACTTTTAAATTTTAACTTTGTGACAGGGTTCACTTAACTTGCTTGTGCTGGGCTTGAGTTTATTCTGTAGCCCAGGCAAACCTTGAGTGTGATCTCCTAACGTGGCCTCTCACAGAACTAGGGTTACAGGATTCTCTGTCAGGCTGGGTTTCAGAAGCCTATTTATTGTTGTTGTTTGTTTGTTTGTGATACATTGTCCTCAGTATGGAACCCAGGCTGGCTACGGAGACCACATTGTCCTCAAAACCTGCAGTAGATCCTCCTGTCTCTTCCTTCTGAGTGCTGAGAATACAGACTCAGGTCACATCTTGATCGCTATCCATGAACTAGGAGACACCCACCTGCTAGTTTGAGTGTTAGTCTGCAGACGCCTTAGTAGAAAACCTTAAGCCAAGTGGCTTAAATGACAGACATTCATTTTCCCTCGTCTCTGAAGACTGGAACTCTTAAGATCAAGGCACAAGTGGGGTTGGTTTGAGTGAAGCTTTTCTTGATTTCTCGGTATGTCCTTTTCCTATGTATAGGAAGGGAGACAGAGAAAGAAAAAAAGGGAAGTGGGGAGGGAAGGGGAAGAAAGGAAAAGAGAAAAGAAAAAAAAAGAAAAGAAAAGAAGGAAAAGCATGGCCTGGAATCTGTTGCTGGAACACTAATCCCATCATTTAACATGTGTGTTAACATGCATGTGCCAATGGAGGCCTGAGGCCCCCAGCAGTCACCTCGCTCGCTCTTTACTCTGGCCTCTGAGGCTGGTCTGTAAACCCAGTGTTGGCAGACAGAGCTCATCTGTCTGTCCAGTTTGCTCTGGGAATTATCAGGTTCTGCCTTATGCAGCTGGAGTTACAGGCAGACCACCATGCCTGCTCAGCATTCTTTACCTGGGATCTGGAGATATGAACTCTAGTTCTTTTACTCAGGTGGCGAGCACTTTAATTGTTGCCCTTAATGCCCTCTTTTTTTTTCTCTCTCTAAACTGGAGCCTTCCATTTTGACTCAACTGGTTGGCCAGCAGGTCACCAGCATCCGCCTGCCTCTGCCCCCAGTGCTGGTTGGGAGTTCATACGACAGTTGACCGTCCTCTACTCTTTGAGGAGCGTTCCCTGAGGACTACCCATGTTCCAGGGGCGGGGGCCGCTCTGCATCTCAAGCAGAGGAGACAGGTAGACAGTGATAAAGACAAGGATGCTGCTGAGGTGTTTCTGTCCTGAGGTTGGTGCGTTAATAAATGTCCACAATCTCCCAGGGAGCAGCAGACAAGCTGAGCATCATTCTCACCGTTGGTCATCATCCAGACACAGTGATGAGAGGGTCTAGTCCTCTTCCTGGTCTTTAGTCTTTAGCTCTTTCCCCAAGCTCTGTCCCCCAACATCTTACTGTATTGTTTGAACCTCCATTGACTCTTTTCTTCATATTTTGTTGCAGGATCCTGATTTTTTTTTTTATTTCTTGTCCTTAATTTTTTTGCAAAGACAATTTCTGGCGTTAAATGAAAGCTATTCCTGTCAGAGCCTCCTGTTTTCCATTAATAAATGATAAGGAAGGTTGTCAGCCAACATTTACACTGTTTATGAAATTGCAATTACTGATGCAACATTTTGTGAAGTTCTTATTACGTAAATGGCACAAGTGATTTGATAAGTTATGACTCTAGAGAATTCTTACATTATAAGCCAGCTTTTCTCTTTCTTTCTTCAAGGCATTACGAACATTAAATTAGATTTGTCTCAGTTGCCACTCACTTTAAAACAATGGATTCAATTAGCATACCTTCTTGCTATGTAACCCCTTTCATATGTTCTTACAAAGTATACATGGGTTTTCTCTTCAGGGGGAGTGTTGAGACTGGAGATCATCTGTACCCGAGGCTGGCCTTAACGCACTGTCCTCCTGCCTCCTGAGTGCTGGGATTATAGAGATGAGCCGTGTAGCCTGGCAGCATATTTTCCCTTCAAAGCACACTGAACAAAAAACTCAGCCTGGCTAATGATTGCTATGGTCCTTCTCGGTTTTGTAGATTCTTTCACCAAGCATTCTGTTGTGATGCTTTAGATTGTTGGGTTGTTAACTTCAATATAGGTGACTTGGTATATAAGTTGAATGCATCTCAATAGCTTTTGTATTAAATAATAGAGGTCTACTTTTATTTTTCTCTTGTGTATAAAACTTTATGAAATAAAAGACTGCATATATCCTGCTTGAAAATCCTGTCATGGTGACGAGATAACTCAGTGGAGTGAGATGCCTGTAGACCAGGTGATTTTTTTTTAATTACTTAATCTAATTTTGTGTGTGTGTGTGTGTGTGTGTGTCTCAGAGGACACACTGTGTCCCTGTGAAAGACCAAGGATGACTTCAGGAGTCATACTGGATTGTTTCTACCTCTTTTTTGCTTCTCTCTAAGATTTCCCAGGTTTCTGCCTGGTGTTTTTACGTGGGATGTGGAATCTGGACTCAGGTCCTTCTGCTCTTGAGGCAGACTTTTAAAAATCATTTGACTAGCCAAGTGGGATAGCCTACTTCTTCAGGTCTTAGTGCTTTGGAGATAGAGGCTGGAGGACTAGGAGTTCAGGGTCTTCTACTGCATAGTGTGTTTATAGCCAGTCAGTATTACATGAGATCCTATCTCAAGCAAAGCAAATATTCTGATTAAAATGGAGATTGAGAGGGCCTGCAGAGGGCCATTGCCTCACATGCAAAAGGAATTTGGATTCCTAGATCCCATGTAAAATTGCTAAGTGGAAATGGCAGTGGCCTGCACTTCCAATCCTGGAAGGTGGAACCAGGGAAAGTCCAGAGCAAAGCAATAAGTAGGTAGACATCTAGGATTGGTTCCTGAAGTCTTTGAACCCTCACAGGCATGTACATTCAAGTGCTGTCTTCTATACACACCCACATATGTCAAAAAAAAAAAATAGAGTTTAAGGGCTGGGGCGATGGCTTGGTGGTTAAACTCTTTGCCTTACAAGCAAAAGAACATGGGCTTGAATCCCCAGATCCCACATAAAAATGGTGACAGCCTATAATTCTGATCATGGAAGACAGAGCCTGGAAAACCCCAAGGCAAAGCAGTAAGGTGGAAAAGCAATTCAAGATAATTATTGCTGTCACTATCAGACCGCCAAGGCATACACATTCAGATGCCCTCTTGTACACATGCTGCACATACATGTATGTTCACATGCATGCAAAACAACAAAAAAATGGAACTTTGAGAGCTCATGACCTCCATCTGCCTTTAGGATTCAGTTCACACCATTCTTAATGCTTGATGCTGCACAGTCTCCAGCACTCTACTCTACAGACCTTCGACGCCTGTCTCTACTCCTGAGACTCAGCAAGACACAACAAGAGGAACATGGGCTTCAGTGATGCCAGGCCCAGGCAGGGAACTCTCTAGATGTCTTTTTTTTTTTTTTTTTTTTTAGTATTTTGTATGTGTGTTTCTGTCTGTCTGTGAGAGTCAGAGGGCATTGTGCGTATGTCTGTAGAGGCCACAGGGTGACTTCAGGAATGACTTGGATTGTTCTACTTCCTCTTTGCTTTGCCAGTTGTGTCTTCTTAACAGTTTTTTTTTTTAATTTTTTAAACTTATTTATTTATTCAATTGTGTGAGTGTGTGTGTGTGTGTATGTGTGTGTGTGTGTGTGTGTGTGTGTGTGTGTGTGTGTGTGTGTGTGTGTGTAGAACCACGGACGAATTCGGGAACCACCATGGACCGCCTCCACCTCCTCCTTGTTTACTCTGCCCCGGGATTCACCGGCTCTGCCCTACCAGGACCAGAAACGCAGGCCGCCCCCGCTTCCGCCTGGCGTCTATACGTGGGATCTGGGATCCGAACTCAGGACCTTCCGCCTGCAAGGCAGAGGCTTAACCCCTGAGCCACCTCTCCAGCCCCCAGTTGTGTCTTCTTGATCAAGGTGTATAACATCTGTTTTTGTTTGTTTGTTTACTTTGGGTCTAGATATAGTTTATACTTGTGAAACAATGAGGAATAAATGAGAGCCTGTGTACTAGTCTTATAAAGTAACTAGCAGGGGTTGGAGAGATGGCTTAGGGGTTAAGACTCTGTTTTGCAAGCAGAAGGTCCCAAGTTCAGATCCCAGAGGCCTGCACTTCCAGTCCTGGAAGGCAGAGTCTGGGAAACTCTAGAGCAAAGTAAATAGAAGATAGAAGCAGTTCCTTAAGTCATCCCTGCACCTCCACAGGCACACACACTCTGATACACACAGATACACACAGAGAGACATATACAGACATACACTCAGAAATAATAAAATGTGGGCTAGAGAGATGGCTCAGGGGTTAAGACTCTGCCTCGAAAGCAGAAAGTCCTGAGTTCAGATCCTAGGTCCCATGTAAAAAACGCCAGGAGGAACCAACATTGGCCTGAACTCTTCCTGGAGCCTGGAAAATACCAGCTAAAAGGAAGTACAAGCAATCCAGGATGATTTCCAAAGTCACCCTTGGTCCTCCACAGAGATACACAGTGCCCTCTGACATACACACACACACACACACACACACACACACACACACACACACACACAGAGTTTTTTAAAAAATTTAAAAATAATAAAGTGAGGGCTGGAGAGATGGCTCAGGGGTTAAGACTCTGCCTTGAAAGCAGAAGGACCTGAGTTTGGATCCTAGGCCCTATGTAAAAATATCAGGCAGAAATGGCGACGGCCTGCACGCGCATACAGAAATAAATAAATAAAATGAATACTTTAAAAAAAAGAAGGAATAGACAGATTGTGATCTATGCAATGTACTACTTATTATTTGACCATCAAGGGAGGAAAGTACTCAAAGCTCCACATGGATGAACCTTGAATAGCGCTGTGTGAACAAAGGCTGACATAACATCGCACTTACGATTCCACTTGTCTAGGACAGACAACTCACTCGAGTGATAGAAGTGACTAGCTGTGTTTCTGGACAGGAGAAAATGACAAGGGGAAACACAAGGCAAGTCTGGAAAATGGTGGTGGTTACACAGCGTACAAATTTAAAACCTATTGAAATACACAATGGCAGTAGGTCTGTCTCACAGCATACAAACCAGATCTCAGTAAAGGTGAAAGAAAACCTCTGGTGACTGACATTTGGATGTGTTCTGATTCCTTTCATCTGGATTTCCTGCCCTCTTCCTTGGCAGGTGGCTTCTTTCATTTCTATACTACCTGGCATCTGCTGATTCATCTGGTACACTCTCATCCTTTGAGACTCTTGTACATCTTTTTAGTTGTATGAGTGTATGTCTTGCTTTCCTTAAGATACGCCAAAGCTGATTGTGTCATTATCAAAGAATAAGCACTTCTGACACAAGTGTGGCAGTTTCACAAAATGGAAGAAAAATGTTTTCAGCACTTTTAACTTGGTTGGGAAGGTGTACAATAGGGACATGTAAGCTCTTAGCTCTTCAGACGTGATGGCCTAGTGAACTCTTACTCTTTCTGCTTGTGATTCATCCTGTTTCTGTCTGTAACTGTTTTTGGCCAACCTAAAGTCTGTAGTGAGATGTGGGGGATAGGAGATGTCCTCAGGATCAAATTTTGGGCCTGACATGAATTGGGTCCTTTAATTGACTCGCAAATCTAGTTTCATCTTCTGGTTTTTTTTTTCCCCCATTCAGTCCACAGAATCATTCTATCTTTTCTTTCTTTATTAAGACTTTATTTTGCAAGCCAGGTGTGGTGGTACTGTAATCTTAGAACTTGGAAGGCAGAAGCAGGAGAATCAGGAGTTTGTAGTTATCCTCAGCTATATAATGAAGTCAGGGTCACCCTGGGTGATATGAGACCTCTCTCATTTTTTTTTTAATTTTGCAGCAAGTGATACATAATACAGCCTCAAAAAATATTAAAACATTACATAGGATGTGGTGGAAAAGTTGATTTCCTGTTGCCCTGAGTCTGTCGTCCTAGACAAAAACACTGCCCAATATTCTTGTAACTCTTTCCCTAAGCATTTCTGTGCAAGGTACATGCATGCAGACACAGGGACATATTTTGTAAGCAGAATCACATAAGTTGTTTAGCTTGCTCTTTTTTTTTTTTTTCCTAGCTCCCAGGACTGAACCTAGGACCTTGGGCATGCTAGGCGAGCACTCTACCACTGAGCTACATCTTCAGTTTGTCTTTTATATTCCAAGGTATAGTCTCACTTTGTTTTCCAGACTGACCTTGAACTCACTCTATGCCCTTTGCAGGCTTTGGTTTGGAGCTCCCGCATCAGAATCATAGTATCTGGCATTCTAGACTATCACCAAGGCTGACCAGTTTGCTCTTTTTATGTAACTAGATATAAATAGGATTTCCAGTTCTGTCCTTACTTGTTGATGGCTGCTAGTATTCAGTAGAACAGACAAAAATTTGTTTAACCTCACTAAATGGACATTTTATTCTTCTCTGTAATAGTAGCCACTTACAGTAGAGATGTCTGGAGTCCTTGCATTTGAGAGGAGGATTTTGAGTTTGATGCTCACGTGATGCTGAGTAAGACCTTGTCTTGAGAAAACAGAAAAGTGAATTTAGACTAATGTGAGGCTGGAGAGATGACTGAGGTAAAGACTGCCTCGCAAGCAGGAGGACCTGCCTGAGTTTGGATCTCAGATCCCAGTAAAAACACCAGACGGAATCACAGCAGCCTGCACTTCTGGCTCTGGAAGGCAGAGCCTAGGAAACCCCAGAACAAAGCAAAAAGCAGGTAGAACGATCCAGGATGATTCCCGAAGTCACTCTTGGGCCCTCATGTGCACACACATCTTTCCCTTGTATATGTGGGGATGTACAGATCTAGAAGACTCTGGTACTTAAGCAGAATTAGAAAACTGTTTTTCAGGCAAGTGGGTTGGAGTCTATCAGACGCCTGCATGACATAAGTATATTTCCACAGCTCCACTTTTGGGAGATTGTGGGGGTGGGGAGCCAGCTGGCCGAAATTGGTTTTATCTCCCCAAGAAAGACCAAATGGCTTCCTGTTCAGTGCTGACTGCCCGCTTGGTTGTGAGACCAACCAAAACGGGTTTGGTTCACATTTACTGACCTTGGTGTTAACCTCACCTTCCTTCCTCCTCCTTCTGTTTTTGGCTTCTGGTAGCTCCTTTCCCCTGTTAGTACACCTCATTGTGAGGGCGGTGCACGAGGTAGAAATGATTTCATTCTGTGCTGGGCTAGCCGTCCTGGTTTTCGGCTTCCTTCCTTACAGACAAACAGTGCAAGCAGCCTGTCTTCCAAGGATTTAAATACTTGCTAATCTTTTAATTTATTGTGATTAAGATGAATTTTGAAAGAAACTCATTTCCTCTACTTACAAATTGCCTTGACAAGAAGCTGGAAATTCTAGAACCTTGTTGCAGAGGAGTGTGTAGCTATTTACTATGACTGTCTACTGAGATCCAGTAGCCAGTGCTCTTATTGTTAGTGTAACTGGACCTCTTCGTGGGAGAGATCTCTCTTTAAGGTAGCGCAGCAGGAGTGTCAGGGGCAGGAAGGTCAAGCGAGTGATAAGCAGGGGCTCTACATCACTGATTTTGTCCACTGAATAACCTTGAGGCATTTCACAGTGGCTCTTTGCATTAGGTATTTGTTTTCTATGGATGAGCAAAATTGTTTTCAAAAGGTTCCGTTTTCCACCATGGAGATTGTATAGTATTGCATAGTATCCTTCTTAAAGGTGACAGATCTAAGTAGATTAAAGCAAAGCACTTAGGGAATAGGAAATTCAATTAATAATTCAACAAATATTTGTGACTTTCTCTTACATACCAGGCATGTTCTTGGTTTAGGGAATAGAATGGTGAGAAAAGTATTTGGATGTCTGTCTTCGTGGAGCTCAGAGTCCAGCCAGGGAGGCATTCTGGACAACAGGCATCAAGAGCAGTGTGTAGAATTCACAGACAGATGCTGGCAGGAGAGAAGACAGGATGTGTCCCAGGTGGTCTTGTGGCTCACTTTACTACTGTAACTAATTTCCCTTTTGAACTTTCACACATTATTTTGTATACTTAAAACGTTCTCAGCAAAGGCCTACCGACCAAAGATACAGACCAAAGAAACCCCAATATAGAAAAAATTAAGGCCCTTACTCTCCAAGAGGATTATCTAATCCTCAACCATCCCGATAGTGGCATCAGAAGGAATTGATGAGCCAGGCATGCTGGGACATTCCCATAATCCCAGGACTCGGAGAAGGCATGAGGATTTCGAGGTTGAAGCAACCTAGACCACACAGACAGAGACCTTGTCTCCAAGAACCAAACCAGACAGAAGAGAACTGAAGAAACCCCTGGAATCCTGTCATCTTCTGCTTGCTGGCTGCCAGGCGATGTACGAGAAATATTTGAGACATTCTCCCTCCCACTAACCCATAGAGCACGTGCACCTCTCTGCACAGTGATAGGTATTTATCTCATTGTAGTTTCTGTTTTGAATTTAGTTGTGGGAAAGATTTTAATGTTTCTTTAAGAGAGGGTTCCTGGTATTGGTCATGGTGACTCCAAATACACCTGTCTGAAAAGTAGATAACGCAGAGTACTCTTGAAAGATACCAGAACCATCCTTTGACCTCTCTGTAGGTCTCTGTAAATGGAAGAGTGGGCCAGTGAGCTCACTAGGTCATCTGCAGCAGCATCCAGCTCAGGAGAGACATGCTGGTAGGTAGGAAAGACAACCTGTATGTGAATCCTGGTTGTTTCTTTCTGTCCTGATGACCTTGAGTAGTTTAATCAAACACTCTGTGCCTTTGTTATGCATCTGGATGTGCTGTAACATGACCTCATAAGAATGAGATGAAATCATTTTCTCATGACTTCGGACATTAATAAGGGTTTGTCTTAGTGATGTGGGGAAGGAACTCATGGGCTCATGGATGTTGACACTTGCTAGGCAAGTGCTTTGCCTTGAGCAGCACCCCACACTTTTAGGTGTTTAGTAAGTAGCTGTAGAAGTTATTGTAACTGAGAATCTTTACAGTATACCATAAAGCTTTTTAAAAAGCAGAGAAATCCTTCCAGTAGCTTGTTGTGAATGAACAGAAACACATCAGCCTATATTAGTTCATTCACTTTTTTTTTTGCGCTAATAACTGTTTCTAAACACTAAGTGATCTGAACTAAAACTTCCCTTAGCTGGGAAATTCTAGGTCATGTTTTAACTCACTGTGACGTATGGAGAGTTTGTGTCTTGCCCTGTGAACATGTTCGGTCCAGTTATCATTTCACCATGTTCACAGGTGCTAATGTGGAAAGGATATTTCTTTTGGCATATCATTGCTCCTCTGGATTAATTTACCACTTTTTTCTTTTCCTACTTGCTTTCAGTAATTGATGGGCTCTTTAACAATAATTTAAATTCTCCTTTGAGAGTTAGTTTTTTTTTTATTCAATTGTGCATGTGTGCCTGTGTGCGCGTGTGTGTATGTATGTGTGTGTGTGTGTGTGTGTGTGTGTGTGTGTGTGTGTGTAGAACCACGGGCGAATTTGGGAACCACCATGGACCGCCTCCACCTCCTCTTTGTTTTTACTGTGCCTCGGGATTCCACCCTACCAGGCTCTACTCTACCAGGACCAGAAATGCAGGCTGCCACCCCCCTCCACTTCCGCCCAGCGTCTATACGTGGGGTCTAGGATCCGAACTCAGGACCTTCTGCCAGCAAGGCAGAGGCTTAACCCCTAAGCCACTTCTCCAGCCCCGAGAGTTAGTTTTGATGAAACAGAGTGGTTTGAATATTTGCATAGTTTAATTTTTTTTTTTTTTTGGTCTGTTAACATTTTATTGGTGACAAAAAGCTTAAAACAAATTTGACCAAAAATCAAGTTCCGATGCTTTGGCGCAGATGTGCGTCGCCTCGATTTGGGGAACTCGGGGGCAAAGCTGGGGCGCAGCAAAGGGGTGACCTGAGGCTGTGGGCCCCGTGTCCAGCCCGGGGCTCCTGGGGCCCCGTGGAAGGAAAATCCTGGCTGCGGCGGGCGTGGGTCTTGGGCTGCGGGGGCGCCGGGTCCCTGGCGCTGCTGCCTTTTGGAAGCTTCTGGCGTCTCCCAGGTCCACCCCTGGGGTCTTAGAGACAAACTGAGGAAATAGTTCTTGGGACTCCTTTAAAGAATCAGAGAGAGGAAAAAAAAGAACCAAACGAAAACCCCGAACACCCCATTTTCTTGAAAATGAAAGCCCTTGGCGCAAACCCACCGGGCCGGCAGCGCATCCATCCTGCTAAAACCGAGACCCCTCGGCCGATACCAGTGGGGCCCACGGCCGCAGGCGCACGCGCGCCAGGCCAGCTCCGGCTTCTCCTCTGGCCGTGCATAGTTTAATTTTGACAGTTTAGAGGAAACAGGTCTAAGGACTGTGCTAGATTATCAGTGAGGATACTGCATGTCTTGGTTGAAGATGAAGTAGCTCAGTAGTGAGGATCCAGTACCGCCCCTCCCCAAGATTAAAGAAGGAAGGAAAAAAAGAAAAAAGAAACCTTTGGATATACTAGCTCACACCTGTAGTCCCAGTGCTTGGGGGACTGAGACAGGACTGCTGAGCGTCCCAGACCAGCCTGGACTACAGAATGAAGCCGTCTGGAGAAGACACCTGGAATGAGGCTCAGTTTGGTAGGTGCTTGCCTGACTTGCATGGGTCTGCAGCTCTTCATGATTGAACTGGGCACTGTAGCTCACATCTGTAATCCCAGCACTTGGGACAGAGGGAAGGGGATCAGGATCAAGGTCATTTGGAGTTATATAGTGTGTTCAAGGCTAGTCTGGGCCATATGAGACCCTGTCTGAATATAAAGGTGGGGGGACACTAGGGAGACTGCTCAGTGGAGAAACCTGGCCCTGCAAATGTGAAGACTGCAGTTCAGATCACTGAGCCCATGCACAAGCTTGGCAGTTGTGGCTGCCCCTATAGTCACAGCACTCAGGACAAAGGACAGAATCCCCAGGAGAGCTAGCTTGCTAGCCTGATGGGCAAACTCTGAGTTCACTTGAAACACTGCCCTAAAAATAAAAGTGGAGAGAGATCTAAGAAGACGTCCAATATTAATTTCAGATGACCACATATTTGGGCACATATATACACATGTACCCATGCACAGTCATGCTCTCCCTATACATACACATAGGTACACAGAAATTTAATTTTTTAAAAAAAGAATTAACACTGCTTTTTTTGATGGGTGAATATCACCTTGAGTAATCCATTTGAGGAAGTTCACTCATTCCATTTTATCACAGCCCATCTTTTTCCTAGTGCCCTAGAGGCCGTGTTTTGTAATCAGGCCCTGCCAGTTTAAGCAGACCGAGCAGGAGTTTTTCTTGGGTGGTTCCAACAAAGCTGCTGGTGACCCATCTTGCCTCAAGGGATACAATGAGGCAAAAGGCAACTTGTTTTTGAGTAATTGCCCTTCTATCTTTATTTCTTAAAGTCCACTGACTACTTAATTATGTACTTCATTTGGGAAAAGCTAAATTGATGAAATATCTATGTGTTTTTGACTTGTTTAGTGAAAAAGATGATGGGGTTCCTTTCAGCAGCTAGCTTTCCTTATGGAATGGATGTATTTATTTGAATTACATGTAACTACAGCATTATATCCGTGCAGAGTTAGATGCATATGTCTTAAATTGAACACAGGCTTAGGAGTCATGTAATAGTAATACAATTCTGGTTCAAAACATGGTCTTGCTATTTATTAACTCTCTGATCTTAGTCTTTCTTCCAGCTGCTCATGGGGACAATAGCCTGAGGGTTGTTTTAAAGATGTGCAGTTCTGCGCTCATGCCTAATACACAGTGGAGACACCATCATTTCTGTTCTCAGTGGGCATTTCAGATCTGTGCATTGCTTTCTTTGAATATAAAACTGAGTCTTGCTATCTTTCAATTTCATTTTTACCAGCTCTTAGCAAACTCAGTTATAGTGAAATAGTTGCTTTTCTCCTAAATTGCATGGGCTCTTTCATGTCTGTGTGCACTCCACCTGAAACACCTTTCTCCTGGTCTTCTTTAATGCTAACATATCTTCAGAGTCCAGTGTAGCGGACGTTTCTGGGAAGCCTTCCCTTACCTGCTGTGTGCTTTCATGGGTCCTGTGAACAACCTTTCCACTTCGTATCTTGCATCATGAGAAACTACTTTTGCTTTCACTCTGTGAGACTGGTGGACATTCTACTCAGCTTTGGAAATACCGTGTAGTGGTGGACAACACAGACCTGTCCTCAGGATAGGTGTTGCCTTCTTGTAAGGAGGACAGACATGAAGATAGACATGGCTCTTTGACAGTGTGGAAAGTGCTGCTGGGGAGCAAAGAGAAAGGGGCTGGTTGGAGCTTCACGTCTGTGTGGACATCACAAGAAGCCCGTTTCTAAGGAGGTGGTGTCCATCCAGCTGCATTCAAGCCGTGTCAGCCAAATGAAGGGGAAACATTTCAAGTGGAGAAAAATGAAAATGGCAGCTGAGGCTCTGCTTTCTAATTTGTAAAACAGATAAATAGCTGCCTCCTAAGTTGTGGTGAACATAAGGACTGTGTTCCAAGTCTCGTCTTTGAACCAGTGCTTTTGAAGTGATGCATAATTGTACCATTAACCCAGGACAGCTTTTGGTCAGGTTAAGATTGAGTTGCTGATATTTAGATGTTCTTGGTGCACCTCGTGCTCTACCTGTCCTAAAGCATTTGTGCTTGCTTTCATGGCAAAAGCAGAGTAGTTACAGTTTGCCTTTTCTTTGTTTGTTTAACTGGAAAGATAAAACTCTGCCTTCCATTCTGCCTGTCTCACGGCGTGTGCAAGTTTCTAACAGCAAGCATGATCAGTTTTAATGCTCCTACCTTCCCAAAGCAGAGATGAATAAGACTGGGGTAGTGGGATTCCAGGGCACATCAGCTGAGCAGCTCAGCCGAGATCATGTAAGGACCCAGGTTCATTTCACCGTCCATTCCCAGCAGGGCTCCTCCTGGCTGGCTCCTCCTGGTCTCAGGTGTTTCTTGAAACTGGGTGTCACAGATACTGCACCCTAGAACATTCACCTGAAAAGGAAAATAGTTTCTTCATGGCTATCTGTGGATGGGCTTTTCAGTGATTCCTTTCTTTTAGCTAAAGCGAATAACATTGATGTGCAATAAATGGTCATTGTGATGATGGTGATGATGATGCTGGGTACTGAACCCAGGACTTTGTGCCTGCTAAGAACATGCTGTACCACTGACCACTGAGCAATACCTCCAGCCCCCAAAGTGTTTTTTTAAAAGTATCATTTCATAAATATTTTAAATAATTAAAATCCTATTTTTAGCATCATTTGCTATACCAAAATTATAGCATTTGAAATACAACCACTAGTTTTATGTTTAATGAGCCTTGATCCCATTGCAAAGGAAATATAAATCAAATCAGTAAGAGACATCCAGTGGGGGTGGAGGTGGGGGTGTACCCCTGTTATCTTAGCATTTGGGAGGCAAAGGAAGGATGATTAGAAGTTCAAGTTGTCCTCAGCTACATAAGTGACTTCAAAGCTCAGTCAGCTCCAATCCTCCAATAAAATAAGTAATAAAAGGGATTCTAGAAGTAATTTTATTATGTATATGTATATATTATATTTAATATTTTAATTTATCCTTTGAGGAAGTATTTCTTATTTGGAAGTAATTTCATTCCATCATCTTTTTTGAGGATATTGTGGATTCAGAGTGATTTTTTTTCCTGGTGAGAGAACTAAATTGAAATAAATAACCAAAAATAAATAAAAGCGTATATTAGCCACAAGTTCAAATAGAATTAACATATATATCTTATGCTTTGTTTTGGGCTTTGTTTCACCCTGGACCCCGGTACTCAGGTGTTGGCTGTTAGGAGAGAGTCACAGTTGGCAGACAGGTAAATTCCAGTGAAACCAGAAAGCTGGGTCTTGTTTTCCTTAATGGAAGCCTGACTTGCAATCAGATATTGAATTGAGAAGATAGCATCAGCCATTCAAAAAAGGCTTTAAATTACTGTCTGTCTGTATTTAGAATTTCTTGCAATCATTTCCACGGTAGGTAACACTGAAATCCTTTGTGGTTGTCTGCTACAAAAATGAATCTTTGACCTAGCCACTTTAAATACTTTTGACACCACTGGGAATTTTGAGAATTCTTAATTTAATCTGTGCTTGTCCTGTAGAGCAGGGATGAGGGAGAAGCTACATCCTTTGCATCCAAGGTTGTACTGTTTGTATGTAAGCAGAGCCCGGAGCTTCTGGAGTGTATGTTTATCAGGTAGCGTTAATCAGCATAGTAAGCATCGTGTTCTAACTTTCACTTCTGGAGGCCCTAAAGGACCAGCCGCGCAGATGAGTGGGCGGTAGCTGACGGCTGCTAGTGAGCCCAGTGCTGCAGCTGAGTGGGCAGGAGAAGGGGTTTCATTGCTCTGTCAGGTACTCTTCACTTCCTCTGCATGTCTCTCTTGCAGTACTGAGGCCCTTCTGTTCACTGGCCTGTGGTGAGGTTCTAATGCAAAGTGCTTTTTCCTCCTTCCCCATCCCACGCCTCATGGGCTACCTGTGTACTTTAATTGGTTCTTGTTCTCCAAGTAATTAGTTGGCTTTTGTCAGGCAAGGACTTGTCTTGGCAAAGAGAACAAGATGGTCAACTTACCTGGCTCTCTGGTTGCATGTTCCTGTCTGTGCAGTGACTTGTTCTGGGGAGGCGGAGACATCACAGCAGGAGACAAGTATTTTATCCAGCAGGTTTCCTGATGAGTGATCTTTGAGTTCTCAGTTCAGTCTCACTGATGCACTGTGTATTGTTCTTTCTGGTGCCTCTGAAAGAAGTAAAAAGGGACCAGCTATTTGAAGGACGGAGTGAGGTCTGCCCAACCAGAGGATCCTCCTCACTGGGCGCAGGGCTGTTATGGGTTTGGTGAAAAAAAGGGCAATTGGGGAGCTATTTCAAGCACAAAAAGATGAACATTAAACATGTTCTGCTTATAGCTTCACGTAAGAGGTGAGTGTAATATGAAGATTAGGAGGAGCAAAGAGCAGTTATCCCTGGTGCTTGTATCAGGTCCTCCCTTGGGTACCAAAATCTATGGGTGCAAGTTCTTTATATAAAATTTATATAGAATCTATGGGTGCAAATTCTTTATATAAAATTTATATAATATCTATGGGTATAAGTTCTTTGTATAAAATGGTATAGAAATTGCATTATGACCTATGCTCAACTTGTGTAAGCTTTAAATCACTTCTGGATTACTTGTGACACCTAGCACAATGTAAGTACTATGTAAATACTTGTTATACCAAGTTCTTTAGAATAATAATAGCAAAAAAGGTCTCTAAATGTCTAGTACAGACTGTTACTTTTTTATATCTTAGGAAAAAAGTTCATGTGTATATATAGGGTATGTATATGTATGTGTGTGTCCCCATGCATCTATGTATGTACATAAGTGCACTTCAGTTTGTGTGCCTGTGGAGACCCCAGGGTGGTACTGAGAATCATCCCCAGTCACTTTTCCACCAATTGTGATCCTGGGTCTCTAATTAAACCTAGAGTTGGACAGCTTGCTGTGGGTATTCCCAGCTTTGCCTTCTAAGGCTAAAATTTCAGGCCCATCCCCGTACCCACCAGGCATTTTTATTTGGAATCTGGGGATCCAAACTCAGGTCCTTTCAATGTGAGGCAAAGGTTTTGACCACACGTGTACACACACATACACGAAAGAAAATAAATAAGTAAATAACATTTATTTGAAATAGAGAAGAGAAGAGATGTACACATGCATGCCATAGAACATGGGAGAGTTCAGAGGGCAACTTTTGGAAGTCAGTTCTGTCTTTTCACCCTGTGGGCTTCTGGGGATTTAACTCGAGGTGTCAGGTCTGCCGTCAGGCTCCTTGCCTGCTGCATTCTTCTTTGACTCTTGCAAGTGTATTTTGAAGACAGAGTCCAGTTATGTAGCTCAGGCTGGTCCTGAAATCTCAGGTCAGGCAGTACTCGTGACGATGGTTGCTGTGACTAACAGAGTAGGCAACTCTATATGTTGGCCAGACATAATTTTCTTCTAAATATTTTGATGTGGAGCCCATGAATGTTATTTCAGATAGCGATTCCAAGACTAGTTGTCCCTTTGTGGTCTGTCACCTTAAGCACTTGGCCACAACTGCTGGTACTCATCATTTTATAAGGACACTGCCATTCAGAATCAGTCTTTTAAGTGTAGATATCTTTCCCCAATACAGCATAATAAATATTTTTTAAAAATACTTTATGCGTGTGTGTGTGTGTGTGTGTGTGTGTGTGTGTGTGTGTGTGTGTGTGAGGGCACTGTGTATCCTTGTGGAGGGTGACTTTGGGAATCATCCTGGATTGCTTCTACCTCCTTCTTGCTTTGTTCTGGGATTTCCCAGACTCCGCCTACAAGAGCAGGAAGTGGAGGCCACTGCCATTTCCACCTGGCGTTTTTATGTGGGACCTGGAATTCAAACTTAGGACCTTCCTTCTATTTGCAAGACAGAGTATTAACTCCTGAGCCATCTCTCCAGCCCAGTAAAATTTTTTTTTTGCATGTGTGTATGTGAGTCTGTAGTGTATGTGGAGGGGAGTGTAGGTGTATATGGGTATGTGTAGAAGAGGGCAGTGTGTAGTCCTGTTGAAAGTGACAGCAGGAATCATCCAGAATCACTTGCCTCTTTATTGCTTTGCTCTGGGGTTTCCCAGCCCTGCTTTCCAGGACTGTAAGTCAGGCCATTGCCATTTCGGCCTGGTGTTTTTTACATGGGATCTGGGATCTGAGCTCCAGTGTTTTTACTTGTGAGGCAAAAGTTTTAACTCCAGAGTCATCTCTCCAGTCCATAAATACTGTTTTTAAAAAAACTGGCTGAGGGGAAAAAAAAATTTTTTTTTGCTTTGTTTTCAAATGAGTCAAGAAATAATCTCTCCAGGGGCTGGAGTGATGGCTAAGGGGTTAAGACTGCCTCACAGAAGGATCTAAGTTCAGACCTATATCCCACATAAAAACACCTGGCAGAAATGGCAGCAGCCTGCACTTTAGACTCTGGAAGCTAGAGCCTGGGAAATCCCAGAGTAAAGCAAAAAGGAGATAGAAGCTGTTATATGAATTACTTTTCCTGGAGAGACAATACATAACCATCTTTTCTCCCTAGGTAGGACTTCCATGACAGATCAAATTGACAAAAAAAAAAAAAAAAAAAAAAAAAGTTTATTGGGCTTGCTTCCAGGAGCCAGGGTGAGTGAGGGTCACGGACAGGAGCAGGGGCAGCTCACCACAGCTCCACTCAGGACTTCCTTGTTACTGCCTCCATGGATCTCTCTCTCTCTCCCTTTCTCTCCCCCTTTTCTCCCCCCTTCCCTCCCCTTGACTGAACTACTTGGCTGTCCAGCAGTCTTTCTGAGTCTTCTTTGCTGCTCCAGGGTATCCTGCAGATGGCCTCTAACTGCTGGGCATCCTCCTCCTGTCTGCATGGCTGGCGGGAGCCCCTTCTCTCCCCAGCCATTTACTTTTTATCATGGAGGGGCCCCTCCCCCCTCCCAAGCTTGTCAGTTTCAGGAACTTCCAGAGCCTTGGAGTTGTTTGCTGCCTGAGACTAGGCAAATGTCAAGGAGGAACTGCCACATGACATGGGGAGCAAATCCAGGATCCCCCACAGAGACACACAGTGCTCTCTGACACATACACACACATGCAAGCACACACACCCACAAAAGAAAAAAAAAGAAATATGTCTCCTGCTAGGTATCTACCTGTTGCCTCCCTAAGAGACATGTTCTGTCTTTGAAGAGATTTAAGAGATCAGGTTGGTGGCCCATACCTGTTATTCTAGAACCCAGAAGGTAGAAGCAAGAAGGTTTGGAGTTAAACTCTGGGGGGGGGGGAAGAGAGGGAAGGGAAGATCGGGAGGGAAGGAGAAGGGAAGGGTTCACCATGTGGATTCTAGGGATCAAACTCAGGTTGTTAGGTTTGCACAAGTGCCTTGACCCATAGAGCAGTCTTGCCATCTCACTTGTCCTGTATCTGATGTGATAGTGACATATGCATTTAGACTTAACAAACTGCTTATTTAAATGGGTGCATTTCAAGCCAGGCATGGTTTCCATACAGTAATGATTCCAGCCTTCAGAAGGCAACTTGGATTTGGGGAATACAATAAGTTCTAATACAGTCTAGGCCTCAGGACAAGATCCTTTCAACTCTGCTCTTACTGAACCCCAAAAACAAACCACATAAAATCTCTCCTTCACCTTCTTATTTCACACACTGTACATTGTCTACTTCCTTATCTTTTCGGTGTTAGGTATTGAGCCCAGGACCTGGTATTTGGTAAGCAATTGTTCTGCCAGTGAACTTGATCTTCAGCCTGCATTATTTTATGTAAATTAAGCTATAATAAGGTTACCTTAAAATTAATTTAATCTGAGTTCACATTTATAATCCCAATATTCTGAGGCAGGAGGATTGAGGCAAGTTCAAGACTACATAGTGAATTCAGGGCCAGACTGGGCTAACTTTGAAAACTGCGAGTTTACTGGGGTTATAGTAGTGTGGACAAGGTTTACCTAAAGCATTCACACTGGAAAGTCTCATCTGTAGTATGGATGGTGGTTTCCCATGACTGCATGGATGGAGCCCTCTCTTCAGTTACCCATCGTCCCCTGTGTACACTAACCACCTCCAGACCTCAAGGCCTGGGCCATGTGCAGTTAGGGCAAAATTGTAAGATAATGACTGACAGGTTCTCCAGGGAGTAGCCAGAATCCAGGTGAGGGCCCAGTGACAACCCCCCCCCCCGCCCACTCTGACTCTGAGGAAGCCACGACCAACAGGTCTGACCTTGATGGTCTCTTGCAAGAAGTCACAGCTCAGAGGAGAGTGCCATACAGCAGATCCCTATTGGCATTGTCCTTAATGTGCCTGGTTTATTTCCTTAGATATATATGTGAGTATGCTTATATGCTGTTTTCTATAAATTCATGTAAGTAGTTGTTTTATGTCGTAATTCTCATTCTGATCACTTTCAATTAGAACTGTTTCTAAGTCCTGTTATTGTGCTTAAACGTTGCTTGTAGTTACTGCATTGTATTTTATCATTTGTATCCACCACATGTCATTCATTCCTCTGTCACAGATATCTAGTTCCCATCTCTTTGCCCTGCGAACGCTGTTCAGGTCACTGTTCTGGGTAAACACCCACCGTCCCTCTTGGGCCACAGAATCACTCACGCTTCATTTCTCTCTGCACACTGTGTTCTCTCTGCACAATTTGTAGCGTCTGACTGTCAGGCAGCGTCAGTCTGACAGTTGTGGTGTTGCCTTAACTCATGGTTGTGTCAATAGTAGTAAAAAGTGAGAGTTAGTTTTTGGATTTTCCTTTTGTGAGTTACCTGTCATACCCTTCTCTTCTTTTCCTGATAGAATTCCTTCAGTGATATACCTAGATCTGAGTCTTGATGATGACAGACGTCTCTGGCCTCCCGACCTGTGAACATCATTCTTACTCTTTTCCGTTTAGAAATTCTTTGTTTAGATTCTGCTTTTTCACAAAATATTATGCTGTTTTGATATTGTATTCAATGAAAATTTTTCTATCATTGGAGCTTTGAGAAATTATCCTATATTTCTTTTGAATTTGTTACTTGTGTTTCTTAAATTCTCATGTCCAGCTTGATCCTTTCACTGATCTTGGACTTTGTTGTTCACCTAAATCATAAGTGTGTCAAGCTTCATATCACGGAAGCAGTGTAGCCTCCTTGGCTCTTGGTGTCTGTCTGATTCTATCCTAACTCAGCGCACTGCCATCCGCCCCAAGACTCTGGTGAGTGGCTTCCCTCTGGCCTCCTCTTGCTGCTTCCCTCTGGACTCGTCCTGCTGCTTCCCTCTGGCCTCATCCTGTTGCTTCCCTCTGGCCTCGTCCTGCTGCTTCCCTCTGGCCTCCTCCTGCTGCTTCCCTCTGGCCTCCTCCTGCTGCTTCCCTCTGGCCTCCTGCTGCTGCTTCCCTCTGGCCTCCTGCTGCTGTTTCCCTCTGGCCTCCTGCTGCTGCTTCCCTCTGGCCTCTTCCTCCTACTTCTCTCTGGCCTCCTCCTCCTGTTTCCCTCTGGCCTCCTCCTCCTGCTTCCCTCTGGCCTCCTGCTTCTCTAGGCTTTTTCTGTCTTGCAGGTGGAATGACGTTTCACGAGCCTCTGAAAGCTTTCTTGCTTAAGAAACCTCTGAACATTCTAATCTCTGCCAGAAGAAAATGCAGACAGACTGCCTTTCCCTTGAGGCCACGGTGACCTGTCCTCCTCTCATCTCTCTGCTGCAGCCTAAAGATCTGTTCTCTGTTCTCTTCCCAGGGCATTTGCACAATCCCTGTGATGTTCTCCCAGTAGCCGATTGTATGGTTGATTCTTGAGTCGTGTTCTTAGCATTGGTGTTAGACCTCTCTCGCTTTCCCGTCACCATACACACATACACATCCAGTGTGGCCTTCCTTAGGTCTAGATGTTTTAATTTGCATAGTCATTTTGCTTTCTGATATTACATGCTTGCTTGTTGTATCCATTTGCCTCATCACTTTCTACCAGCTTTGTGAGAGTAGGTGCTCATTCACCATTGTTGATAATTGTAACAGTGTTCTAGCATGAAGTAGCTGTTAGAGAACACATCACCAGTGAATGAATAGGCTTCAGAGCCCAAGTCGCTGCAGCAGGGACAACACAGGTGGCCCGTATGTTTGTGAGAAGACACCTGACCTTTCAGAACATTTAGGCTTGACTGGTTCTGCCACTTTTTTGAGATCCTGAAAAAGTAACTTATCTTCCCTAGGAGGTTTGGTTTTGTTTTTCTCTGTTTTTAGGACAGAGATAACAGCACCTATGTGTTGGTGTTCAGTGCCCAGGAGCATTTTGAGTTTGGCTGGGTCATGGTGTTTGGAAACCCTATTTAAATCACATTCCTTTCCTAAGATCTTTACTACTAAAAGTAAAGCATAGTTTTGCAAGACAGTGAGTTGCAGTGAGACAGGTAAGTGTGGAGCTTTGGTAATATGCTTCTCCTAAGCCTAGACATCTATGTTACTTCCACTGTCGTTAAAAAGCACACAGTACAAAAATTCAGCTTAAAAATGGATGTACTCTAGAGGTTGGTTTGCATACTGGATGGGTACAATTTGAATGTGGAAAAGTGAGAGCGAGCCAGACCCACACGCCTATCAACTCACACATCACCCACAGTGGTGCTGATTACTGTTCTCCCAAGTAGAAAATACCTGGTGCTGGGGTACTAGGTCAGCTGTTGAACATAAGCTTAGAAAGATAGTTTTATTGGGGCTGGAGAGATGGCCCATAAGCAGACGGTCCTGAGTTTGATCCCAGGTCCCATGTAAAAACGCCAAGCAGAAACAGCAGTGGTCTGTACTTCCAGCTCTAGTGGGCGGAGCCTGGGAAGTCCTAGAGTGAAGGAGGTAGAAGTAATCCAGGATGATTCCAGAAGTCACCCTTGGGACACACAGTGCCCTTTTACACATACACACACACACACACAGGTGCAAGCAAAACATACATACACACATACATATGTAAACAAACAAACAAATAAATAAATCTTTAGGGGAGGGAGGGAAGAAGGGAGAGGGGAGAAGAAAGGAGGGAGGGAGGGAGGGAGGGAGGAAGGAAGGAAGGAAGTTTATTAGGTTAGTTGGTTTGTTACAGTCTCTTGTAACGCTGGATGGCCCTGAACTATCTTGAAATCGGAATCTTCTTTCCTTCTACCTCCTCCCAAGTGCTGGGATCACAGTTGTACAGATTTGTTTTATTTACCTTGAATTCTAAAGCTTGAGATGAAGCAGGGTTCGCTGGAGCAGGCCAGGAGTTGACAACTGCAGAGGTTCTTAGAATGCCTCATATCCCAGAAGTTGCAGCTGGCAACACCATGACCTGCCCAACTCAGCTCTGAGCACAGCAGTCATTGTCCAGTTGAACATTTGTGTCTGTAGGTGGCAGAGGAAAGAATGACCAGAACCTCGAACAAAAAGAGCAGGCTGGGCATAGTGCTGCATCCCTGTAATTTCAGGACCACTCGCTCCAGGCCAGCCTGGGCTACATATCAGGAGCGTATCATATCAGGAGGATATCGTAAGAGGGGGTAGAGTAGCATGGCCTCTGGTCTTTCTGGGGGTGAGAGAGCCCATCATGATTTGCTGTCATTTTTTTTCTTTTCTTTTTACTTTGTGTGTGTGTGTGTGTGTGTATCAGAGGGCACTGTGTGTCCCTGCGGACGACCAAGAGTGACTTTAGGAATCATCCTCGATTATTCTACCTCCTCCTTGCTTCCATTTGGATTTCCCAAGCTCCACCCACCAAGACTGGAAGTGCTGCCTTATCTGTCTGGCATTTTTCACCTGGGACCTGGGATCTGAACTCAGCACCTTCTGTTTGTGAGGCAGTGTCTTAATCCCTAAGCAGTCTCTCCAGGTGGATTTGGTGTCATTTTTGTAGGATTTCTAAAGCTGCTGTAGTCTTTAGGGTAGAGTCACATCTCTCTTTTTTTTTATACATTTTTTATTATTTCCGCTCATACAAACTTAATAGGTAGACCAGTTCCCTCCCTCCCTCCTCCTCCCCCCGACCCCTTTGCTCCCCCTCCCCTCCCTCCCCATCCCCCAGTGCCTCCCCCCCCAATTCCCAGAGAGTTAGAGTCACATCTCTTTATAGAGTTTAGGCATGTCAGTGATCATGTGGTTTGTTTCCCATATAACATGGTCCTCTTTCCATAGCATTCCTAGAAGTTGGCTGTCTAGCCTTCTCCAGAATACTCAGCTGATCAGGAGTTCTATCTTTTTAAGGAAACCCATTCCATCTACACCTTGTTCTGATTCTTAGAAATTTCCATTTGTTCAGCTGGATCTAATGCATGGGAATTTCCACCTCTGTTAGTCCTGAGCCAACCATTTTTAACAACGAACGTCTACAGTTCAGCCATTGGAATCTGTTCCCTGCCTGCCTGACAGCTCTTGACTTATGAGGACTTAGAGGAACTTCTGAAAATTGCCCTGAGTCTCGTCTTACATGAAGTGCAGGTTCCCTCCATCTTGTCCTTTGTCTTCAGGTTTTGTTTAGCATTTATCAAACAGATTTTTTTTCTTTAATGTAGTAAAATTTACCATTTTTTTGAAATGACATATAAATTTTATTTGTATTTTTGGATTGTTTTCATACTTAGACTTTTGCTCAATTTAAGGCTGTTTAAAAGCATTTTTTCATGTTTTCTTCTAGTGCTTATTATATACAAGAATATTAAATAGATTTGTGTTTCTGCATGCATGTACTTATGTATTTAAATCTTTTAGCCATCTGAAGTTTAGACTGCTATGCCAGGTAGGAGTTCAAATTTTTTTCCAATTAGCTATTGAGTTATTCCCACACTCATTTATTTTCCCTCACTGATTTGAAATGCTGCTTTCTATCAACTGACATACTTGGATGTATTCCATTAGTCTATTCCCACAATTTTTCACACCATCATGACCATCGTGTATCTTATACCTTTGTTATTGAAAAAGATACATTTTTATTGGATTACCTAGGTAGGTTCAGGCCATTTAGTCTGTGGGGATGGGCTATGACTTCTTGAAGTCGCAGATGCCTCTTTTGTGCCACCTATTGGCTAATGTGGGGCTACCCATTGGCCCCCAGTGGGAGCTGATACGAACATCTTGTCAGATCACCTACAGCATTAATTTTGGGATCTCTTCTTATCACCATTTCCCAAGCTTGCTTTAATGTGAATGGAAACAATCTGAGAAAGTCATTAGAAACAGATTCTGACTCAGTAGGTGTTGTGTGAAGACTTTTCTTGGGGAGATGCCACACAACTGTGTGCCAGCCTCAGATAGGACTTCTGCGTTTTAAAACAAGTTCCCCAGGGCACTTTGAGAAACACCAGAAGTAGTTATGACTTGTAGGATTGAGTTCTTTTTTTTTTTTTTTTTATTTATTCAGAAAGAAAGAGAGAGAGAGAGAGAGAGAGAGAGAGAGAGAGAGAGAGAGAGAGAGAGAGTGTGTGTGTGTGTGGAACCACAGGCGAATTCGGGAACCATCATGGACCACCTCTGCCTCCTCCTTGTTTACTCTGCCCCAGGATTCACAGGCTCCGCCCTACCAGGACCAGAAACGCAGGCCACCCCTGCTTCCGCCTGGCGTCTATACGTGGGGTCTGGGATCCGAACTCAGGACCTTCCGCCTGCAAGGCAGAAGAGAGGCTTAACCCCTGAGCCACCTCTCCAGCCCCAGGATTGAGTTCTTAAATAAGCCCTGATGATCTTCCCGTGTGCACCCTCACATGCTGATGTTACAGGCATGTGTAACCACAGCCAGCTTTTATGTGGGCTCTGGGGATTTGAACTCAACTCTTCATACATGCTCAGCAAACACTCTTATTATCTGTTGAGTCATTTCCCCAAAAGCAATTGCCTGAAATTTTTTTGTTGTGGTTAGCTGAATCTATGAACATGGAGGACTGAGTATGTGTATATATCTGCACCCATGCTTCTGTGCATATATAGATGCGGGTGTGTTTGTGTGTGTAGGTATGTACATGTGTATGGGTGTGTGTAAGTACATGTAGGTGCAGAAAAGGGTGTGTGTGTCTGTGGAAGCCGAAGGGTGAATTTGGTAATCATCCTGGATTGTTCTACCTCCTTAGTGCTTTGCTCTGGGGTTTCTCAGACTCCACCAGGAAGTTGTAGGCACTGCCATCTCTGCCCTGAGTTTTTAATGTGGGACTTGGGAATCCGAACTCAGACTCTTTTTCTTGAGAGGCAAACACTTAATCCCTAAGCCATCTCCCTAGCCTTGGGTGTTCTTTGTTCCTTTTCTGCAGTTCAGATGGAATATGCTCATCAGCTGACTGGGATCCAGATCCGCAGAGGAGTGTTTGCCTCCCAAGGCCTGGTGCTCCTGTCTCAGTGCTACCGAGAAAACAAACCAAACAGAAAGACGCAACAAAGGGGAACCAAAGGGGAACTACACCCCTGAGAGTGGAGTGGGGACAGCTCAATGGATAGCCTCTAACATTTTTATTTTTCCCTCAAGATCAGCCCTGGAGGCTCAGAGTGATTCTGAACCATGCCCAAGGTTTTTACATCCTGCCCCTCTATATGTTAAACACCTTTACTGGAAAAGAAATCCATTGATGCTTAACATTTGGTGCGTTGTCACTGAGAAAACAAAACGAATCACAAACCCAGTTTCACCTGTATGGACTCTAACTGAAGGCACGAACAGATTTCATTATGTACGGTAGGTTGATTTGTCCAAGAGAGGCAGTGGAACAGACCATTTTTCTGAAACAGCATTCAGGTAGTACATTACTGAAAAACCAAGCAAAAAGAGTGATTTCTTCCCAACCTCTGTTAGATTCTGGTGTAGTCCAGAGGCTTACAATCAAATTACCTTCTTGTAATCAATCCTCCCTTATCAGCTAGCTGTTTGTAATGGACTGTTGGCCTCCAGAGACCTGGGGTTATTTAAAGCTTCCTGCTGTCTGGAAGACGCCTGTTCAGTGACATTTCCCCTTCCTCGGGTAGAGCAGACAGCAATCCTCAGGTGTGTGCAGCTGGGTTCACTTCTGCTTCATGTGGTCCTTGCTCTTCCCTTTCACTGTGCCTGTTTTGCTGGACCACCACCAGGGAAAAGAATAGATGGGAAATTTAGTTTGCCCTGATTAAATGGGTAACATTTACTTTGGAAAGCCATTTGCTATTAAATATTTTTTTATTAAAGCAATTTTTAAATTTAAGTAATAGTACAATTATTTTAGGGTAACTTATATAGAATATTTGCTTTACTGTAAATTTATGATATCAGCATAATGAAAAATGCTATTTTGTGAAGTGCATAATTACAGAAATTCCTGAAATTTGCCTTTTATTGATAGCTATGTAGCCTTTTCTTGGGTTGTGTCTTTATCAGAGCAGAAAAGACAGTAACATATTACCGGCTTGTGAATAGCAGGAGCCAGTCAGGTGGAATTGTGAAGCTTTTGCTATGTAAGGTAAAGCAGTATGAACCATTCCATAACAGAAGGAAGTTGTGTCCTGTTGAGGAAGTGAAAAAGGGTTTTAAAACAGCGAAATGAGGGGGCTGGAGAGGTGGCTCAGGGGTTAAGCCTCTGTCTTGCAGGCAGAAAGGTCCTGAGTTCGGATCCCAGATTCCACATATAGACGCCAGGTGGAAGCGGGGGCGGCCTGCGTTTCTGGTCCTTGTAGGGCGGAGCCTGTGAATCCCGGGGCGGAAGAAGTGGAGGCGTCCATGGTGGTTCCCGAATTAGTCCGTGGTTCTACACACACACAGGCGTGCGCGCACATACGTACGCGCACACGCACAATTGAATAAATAAAAAAAAAACAGCGAAATGAACTAAATCTTGGGTTTCTTTTTATACAGATAAACTTGTGGGTTTGAGGAGGTATTGGCGATGGAAGTCTAGAGCCTTCTACACGCTGGCCCATCAGGGCTGTCTGCCATAGTGGGAGCTAGATAAATAGCTTTCAATAGCTTGTGAGTGACTTTTGCTGCCAGTCAATAGAGAAAGAATCGGATGACTTACAGCAAAGTAAAACAAAAAGTAATCAGTGTCCTTTCTTCAAGAATCAGGGTAAAGGGCTGGAGAGATAGATGGCTTAGGGGTTAAGACTCTGCTTCGAAAACAGAAGGTGCTGAGTTTGAATCCCAGGTCCCATGTAAAAACATCAGGCAGAACTGGCAGTGGCCTAAACGTCCTGCCTTTGTGGGCAGAATCTGGGAAATCCAGAGTGAAGCAAAAAAGAAGTAGAAGCAATCCAGGATGATTCCCAAAGTCACCCTTGGACCTCCACAGGGGCACACAGCGCCCTGATACACACATACACACACACGTACACACACATACGCACGCACGCACAATAAATAAAGCTTTAAAAAAAATCAGGGTGAAGCCTGCTCTTAGGTAAGACCTGGAGGCCATAAGGTGTGGGGGGCAACTGCAGTTCCAACACTCAAGAGGCTGGAGCAGGAGAATCACAAGTTCAGATCAGCCTGAGCTTCACAGCACGATGCCTGTCAGGAAGGAAGGGAGGGAGGGAAGAAAAGAAGGAAGGAAGGAAGGCTCACTTTTAGTTTTATACTAAGTTGACTTTGCCTTTTATTGATAACTATGTAGCCTTTTCCTTAGGTTGGTCTTTATCAGAGCAGACACTCAGTAACAGTATTTCCTGCTTGCTAAATAAATGATAAAGATTCTTATCTTTAGAAAATTACATTTTGCTTCTCAAGGCCTTAGAAATTAATGGTGTATTAATTGGTGACAATGGCTGGATATAAAAAGTGTTCATTTTTCTTTGTAATCTCACATTTGACTTGTGATGACATGTGAAAACCTACGGTTGAAATGAGAGGATTTAAAAGTAGCTAAGGACAGAATTAGGACTTTGATAGAGTGAGGAAGTTGGGAAGACCAATTTAGAGACACAAATACAAGAAATGCAAGCAACAAACTGAAAAACATTTATCCATAAGAAACCACTGAAAACTCCAGAGAAGCACAGAGCCTTTGACATTCTTTTTTTTAAATTTTTTTATTATTTATTCAATTGTGCGTGTATGCGTGTGTGTGTGCGTGTATGTATGCATGTGTGTGTGCGTGTGTGTATGCGTGCCTTTGACATTCTTACCTGGGCTCTGCTCCTCCAGGTTCTGGCCTTTGGTTCAGAGCAGGGAGAGCCATGGAAAAGAGGCTTGGCTGCTAGCTTGGCCTCTTGGTTTGAAGTGGAGGGTGAGCCTTTGTAAAGTGGGATGATTGTTTGGAGAAGTAGCGATCTCTGATCTCAGTGGCAGATGAACAAGGACCTGAGAGAACAATTCCAGATGGGTCAAACAATAAAATATCAGACTGGCCAAAACTAGTACTTTTAGACCTGAGATAGTCATAAAAGGGCTTGAAAAGCTGTTCACTCAGATAATACTGAAAAGGTCTCACTCTGTCTATATTTTCCTGGTTGACTGGAAGCTACATGAATGTATGGAAAAGATGTAAACAGGCTCAATCAGAAAGTTAAAAAAGGGTGAGAGGGGTGAGGGGAGGATGGTGACACCAGAAAAACACTTGACTCTTTGGTCTCCAACCTCAGCACAGCTTCATGGGCAGAGATTGGAGGGTGTGTAAGCACAGTGCCGATCCAGGCATGGGCTGTCATGGAGCTGGGCAGACACGGGGCCATCCTAGCAAGTCAGGACTGGAAACAGAATCAAGAATTTCAAAGAGTTAAGCCATCAAGTGTTTGTACACAGGAAAGACAGACAGCATTTTGAACAACAGAAGAGGGGGAAGGGAGGGGAGGCAGAAATGGCAGTGACCCAAATTTGATCGAAATCATTAGCAGGTCTAAAAAGAGAACTCAAATCTCATAAATGTCAAATTCCAAAGGATGTACACCTAGTCAGCTTCCTGGAAGACAAAGATAAGAAGAAGAGGCCAAAGGCAGCAAGAGAATGGTAACTCAGAAAGGTTTGACCATAGTAGGTGAATTGTGACAGTGTGGGGACAGGCCGCGGAATAACATGCTCAGAGTGCTGTGTCCAGCAGCTGTCCTTTCAGACTCAAGGCACACTACATCCCTGCAGCTTTTCTCGTTAAACTTTATTTACTCATTCATTGTGTGTGTGTGTGTGTGTGTGTGTGTGTGTGTGTGTGTGTGTGTGTGTGTGTGTGTGAAAGGGGGGGGGAACTCTGCCCTGTGGAGGACCAAGAGTGACTTCGGAAATCATCCTGGATTACTTCTACCTCCTTTTTATTTCACTCTGGGATATCCCAGGCTCTGCCCACCAGGGCTAGAAGTGCAGGCAGTAACTGTTTCTACCTGGTGGTTTTATGTGGGACCTACAATTGGCACTCAGGGACTTCTGATTGTGAAGCAGAGTCTTAACCCCTGAGCCATTTCTCCAGACCGCTTTTCCCCCTCCCCCTCCCCCTCTTCCTTCCTCCTCCCCTTTCCCCTCCCTTCCCCCTCTTCCCTCCTCCATTTCCCTCCTCTTGCTCCCTTCTCTCCCTTATTTCCTTCCTTCCTTCCTTCTTCCTCTCTCTCTCTTCGTTCACTGGAGAACTTGTTTCTCATAGATCTACCTCTCCAGAAATACTAGAAGTCCTTTTTCAATAGATGTGGTGATGGTCATCTGTAATCCTGACACTCAGGAAGCAGAAGCAAGAGACTTACCTATTGTGGCACAATAGTGAGACTCTATTTAAAAACAAAGAAAACATTCTTTGAAATTTTATCCTGTGGCAGGAATTCAGATCTTCAAAAAGAAATGAATAAGGACTAGAATTGCCATGAGCGTGAGTTAATGTAAAGTGTATTAAGAAAGCTAAGGGCAAGGGAGATAGCTCAGTGGCTAAAGCCTTTGCCTCCCAAGCAAAAGGACCTGAGTTCAGATCCCCAAACCCCATGTAAAAATGCCAGGTTGATGTGGTGGTGGCGTGTAATTCTGGCCCTGGAAGGCAGAGTCTGGGAAACCCCAGAGCAAAGCACTAAGAAGGTAGAACAATCCAGTATGATTCGCAGTGTCACCTTGGATCTTCATTGGCACACTCGGGTAGCACGCATGTACTTGCGTAGCTCTGCAAAAACAAAACAAAACTACAAAATAAAAACAGCTAAGGTGATCTCGAGGCTTGTGGGGTGTGAGTGAAGAACCCTTGTGAAAGCCATTTGGGCAGTACTCATTAAAATGCTTAGTTCTTTTGGCTTAATACTTCCAGCTCTAATAATTTATATGATGGAAATACAGTAATAGTTATTAATATTATAATCATTGAAAAGAATGAAGTCTGTGTGTTCTAACATTGAAAGATAACCACTTACTAAATATTACAAAATATGAAGCATGAATCCATTGGTCAAAAAGAGATTGAAAAGGGCTGGAGAGGTGGCTCAGAGGTTAAGCCTCTGCCTTGCAGGCAGAAGGTCCTGAGTTCAGATCCCAGATCCCATGTATAGACACCAGGAGGAAGCGGGGGTGGCCTGCGCTTCTGGTTCTGGTAAGGCGGAGCCTGTGAATCCCGGTGCAGAGTAAACAAGGAAGAGGTGGAAGCGTCCATGGTGGTTCCCGAATTCAGCCATATACATACACACATGCACACACATGCACAATTGAATAAAAAAAAAGAGAGAGAGATTAAAAAGCCTGGAGATAGATGCTTAAAAGTTTGTGCTGACCCAGACTTTAAACAGTGGTTTCTCTGGGAACTTACAGGGTTGTTCTACTTATTTCTGAAATACATTTTTTAGTAATACTTTGCAAATACACATTTGAAGAAAGCAACTCAAAATGTCACAATTTGTGATTTGGAATTATTCAGTTGAATAAGTGTAGTTGCTTAACTCTGCACATGCATTCCATTCCCTATGTTCCCTTTTTATGTATACCTGTGTGTGTGTGTGTGTTTGCATTTCTGTTTAGCAATAATATAATCGGGAAAGCAAAATTAATTCTTTTTCTTTTCTCTGCTTCATTCCATCTCTGTTCCTGTCATGCTTTGCATGTAGCAGACCATTTGTAAATGTTGTATTTTATTAGAGCATAAAATAGTAATTATTCCATATAGCATTTGGAATCTAAAAAGCAATTTATAGTAGTTATTGGACCCACTTGTATGCATTCTTTTTCTCTTCCTCCCCAAAATAACCAGTTACAACAAGCAAACAGAGAGTTCTGTGTTTTGACTCTTAGGCAAAAGCCAAGAAAGGATGTTGTTTCTAGGAACAGAGTTCCATTTTTTGTTGGAATACTGTGTTCCTCTGCTAAAACCCTCAAAAGTCTTTCAGCTTTTTTTTTTTTTTTAAACTTCATTACATGCAACATTTGGAATGTTTGGTTCAACACGGTTTTAAAGACAATTAGGATTTTGCCGTTAAGGTGTTACCTATTTATCCATCTTTCTTTCTTTTTTCTTTTCTTTTTTGATGTATCAAGTATTTAGACCAGGACTTTGTGCTTGTATGTGCGACTGAGCTACATCCCCAGCCCTGCTCGTTGTTTTAAACTCTCACGCATGCACACCAACACCAGAGATCATTCTTGAGTGCCTTCTTCTGTTGCTTGTCACCTTACTTTTTGAGATAGTCTCTCACAAAACTTGGCTCTCTGACTAGTAAGCCTCTAGTGTTTATCTCCCACCTCCCCCTCCCTCTCCCATTTCCCTGCCCTTCGCAGATCCCTCCCACTTCCTCCCACCCTCTTGTCTGCTTCTGTGTGCCCCAGAGTTCCCTTTAGATTATCTGCTCTACTTGGGGGTTCAGGCCTCTATGTCAGGTTAAGTGGCCTTTCTTAGGGTAGACTCCCTGATGAGGGCATACCCTGTCTGGCCCAGCCCCTACGGTAACCACTGCATGTAATTGTTTTTCCTGAGGTCCTTGCTAGTCCATGGGAGAATGTTGATATGTCAGCCATTTTGCAGGTCTGGTGAGGATAAGTCGTCTCATTGCACTGGGTTTCTGCATGCAGCAATCCTGCCTTGAGTGGAATTTCTTGGCCAGTGGTGGACCTCCCCATCTTTAGGTTCTTACAATCTTACCACCTCCTCTTCTGCAAGATTCCCTGAGCCTTAGAATGGGAAGATATTTGGTTGGTCTGATTCCAGCTACACATTACAGGGCTGCTGGTCCTCTGCATTCTGACTGGTTACTGTTGTCTATTTCATTGCTCTTGTTTGGGTGTGGAGATCTTATCTAAAGATAAAATGAGAAGTGTTTAGATGAAAGTTTTCTCTTGCTTGTTTGTGGTTATCATTGAGATATCTGCTGCCTGTTTGTCAGTTTTCATGGAACTGGGGGGGCTAGTAGCAGGTGGTTGGTTGCCTGGGGCTAGGTAATCCGCACTCTTTGCTGTGTCCTGTTCCTGTTCTTCCCTCTCCTTAAAACTTTTCTTACTTGGAAGCCTTTTTTAACTATTTACCCATGATCTTTTTTTTAAAGTTTATTTATTTTGTGTGTGTGTGTATCAGAGAGCATTGTGTGTCCCTGTGGAGGACCAAGGGTGATTTTTAGGAGTCCTCCTCGGCGATCTAGCCCCTCATGGCTCTTCAGTGCCATGAGTCCTTTTCCAGCTGCATACTTCTCTTGGAGGTAATCTAGCCCTTCATGGCACTCCAGTGCCATGAGTCTGTTTCTTGTTCCTTGCTCCTCATGAATTCCATGCCTAGGCGCCGTGAGTTCTCATGGGCTCCCTAGCCCCTCATGGCACTCTATTGCCATGAGCTCTCTTTTATTTCTGCTTCTCATGGAGGCACCCTAGCTCCTCATGACACTCCATGTCTGGAATCTGTGAGTTCCAACCTTTCTCTTTTCTAATAAACTCTACCTTAATTCTCAAAAAAAAAAAAAAGGAGTCCTCCTGAGTTGCCTCCTCTTTGTGTTCTCTAGGATTTCCCAGGCTCCGCCCACCAGGGCCTGAAGTGCAGGCTGTCAACATTTCTCCTGGTGTTTTTACATGGGACCTGGGATCTGAACTCAGAACTTTCTGCTTGTGAGGCAGAGTATTAACCCCTAAACACCCTGATACTTTGTTTCTGCTCTTTTGGGATCTTCTTCCACCCCCTCTTGCTTGTGTTCCTTTGTGTTAATGGGCGTTGTAAGAGTTCTGTTTGATTACATCAAACTAAGGATTTAATGCTAGGAATCATAAGGAAGAATAGACGACATCTTTCTATATCTGGATGTTTCACTCAGTATGATTTCTTCCACTCCATCCATTTACTCGCAAATTTCATTACTTCCTCTTTGCTGGCAATATAGTATTCCATTGTGTATATGTACCACATTTTCATTGCCCATTTGTCAACTGCTGGACATCCAGGTTGGTTCTGTATCTTTGCAATTGTGAAAAGGGCTGCTGTGAACATGGCTGCACACGTCTCAGTACCAGATGCAATGTCTCTGATACCAGATGCAGTGTCTCGGTACCAGATGCAGCGTTCTTTGGGGATATTTCCAGGAGTGGTATAGCTGGGTCATATGGAATTTCTATTTTTAACTCTTTTAGGTACCTCCAAATTGATCTCCAAAGGGGTTATATGAGTTTACAATGCTACCAGCAATGAGGGTCCCCTTCTCGCCACATTCATACCAGCATTTTCTGTTGTTTGTAGTTTGGATCTTAGTCATTCTGACTGGAGTGAAATGGTATCTCAGTGTGGTTTTACTTTGCATTTCCCTAATGACTAGGGAGTAGAACATTTTTAAAGATAATTCTTAGACATTTGAATTTCATCTTATGAGAAGTTTCTTTTCAGTTCTATGCCCCTTTTTTGATGGGGTTGTTTACTTCCTTGGTATTTAATTTTTGAAGTTCTTCGTGTACTCTGGATATTAGTTCTCTATCAGATGTATGATTAGTAAAGATACTATCCCATTCTGTAGGTTGTCTTTTTGCTCCATTAACAGTCACTTTTGCTGAACAAAAGTTTTTTAATGTCACACAATCCTACTTCTTTAGTGTTGGATTTATACTCTGTTCCTTTGGGGTTCTGTTGAGGCAATTCTGGCTGAGACCAATTGATTTGAGAGTATTCCTTACTTTTTCTTCTAGGAATTTTATAGTCTCTGGTCTAACATTGAGGTCTTTAATCCACTAGGAGTTGATTTCCACGCAGGGAGACAAATAAGGGTCTAGTTTCATTCTTTTGCATGTAGACATCCAATTTTGCCAGCACCATTTATTGAAGATGCTGTCCTTTTTCCAATGGATTCTCTTGCACCTATGTCAAAGATGAGTTGGTTGTAGGTGATTGCACTCATATTTGAGTCTTCAGTTTTTTTCTATTGCTCTGTATCTCTTTTTGGAGCCAGTACCATGCTGTTTTTATTAGTATGGCTTTATAGTATAGTTTAAGGTTTGGTATGGTGATATCTCCTGTGGAGTTTTTATTACTCAGGATTGTTTTTGCTATCCTGGGTCTTTTATGTTTCCATATGAAATCTGATATTGTTTTACCAATTTCTGTAAAGAATTAGGTTGAAATTTTGATTGGTATTGCATTGAATCTGTATAATGCTTTTGGTAGAGTGGTCATTTTAACAATGTTAGTTCTGCCAATCCAGAAGCATGGGAGGTCTTTCCATTTCTGGTGTCTTCTGTAATCTCTTTAAAAATGTAAGATTTTTTAATTCAAAAAGTAAATTTACTTACAAATTAGTTTCATTATAATAATAGAGAAATTAGATAAGAGAATGAAATGTTTGCACAAACCTCCCCCTCCCCCCTAAAAAAAGGCACAAGGAAGTGCAAGCTAACAGATTAAGGAATTAACCACAGGACCTAATTAGAAAAAGACTTGGCAACATGCCCAGCTCATCTAGTGGCAAAGGGAGAAAATATTCTGCATTTGTGACAGTATTTAGAAAAGGGTAATTTAGTGCCCTTTAATCTGAGTTAGTGTTGTCCAATTAAGAAGGTTGTTGGATGAAAACAGGGGGTTTTATGTTTAGTAGAGTGAAGCACAAACCTTTTCTTACTATATTCACATTGGATGGCTTAATTAAATACACTGCCCATTTCCTATTTTCTTTCACATACTCTTAGAAGTTGGAGTGATTCAAATAAGAGAAAGACAGTCCTTGTCCTTCAACACATATGGTGACGGTGAACTTAACTCAAGGATGAACTAGATGAGAGCTTCAGCAGGCAGAACAGCATGATTCTAGATGGGAGAAAACCTGACATGTGAAGGAGAAGCAGAAGAGGAGGGGGACTTGGGGGCCACCTAATGTGAGTATTGGCCTATACAGCTGGAGGCAAGGGAAGACTTTCTGATAAACTCACACTCTGTCTTTCTACAGCACCGTCTCAGTCTTATGGCCTTGCACATGTTAGGCAGATGCTCTACCACTGAGCTGGTTCTCCAGCCATCTTTATTTAGAGTCTTCCTAAATTGCCCAGACTGGTCTTGAACTTACAATCCTCTTGCCTTGCTTTTCCAGTTGCTGGGATTATAGCTGTGCTCAGCCACACTGGGCTTTAGTTGTCTCCTGGTTTAGCTTGAGCTGTGTTGATAATCTTGGGCTGTGGTTCACTCTAGCAGAGTCAAATGGACCACCAGACCTTCATATCTGAATCATTTCAGAACAGTCTCATACCACCGTGGCGACCACCCAGCACTCAAGCTCTTCTTTGTGCCTCAGTTTTCTCCTCTGTGAAAATGGTAATAATTGGTCAGAGAATTAAACTTGTGTGTGAGAGCACACATAGCAATGCCTGGCCCATGTTATTGTATGTTTACATTACTAATGTGTTGTACTCCACAAACTGATTCTTTCCTTTTTTTAAAAGTAATGTTTTTCCGATTACAAAATTATGTATAGCTTACTGTAGAAAAAAAGGGGTTTCTAGAAAAGTATTTCTTTAAATTTGCTTGTAACCCTACTTCTAATAGGACAGTATTTGGCATATTATCTCTGCTGTTGTCTTGCTTCCATAGTGGCTAAGTATATGAACTCTGGACCCTTATCCCTTACTTTCTGTTTTTAAGGTGGAAGTCCTTTGGATAGACAGCTGTGACGTGAAGCACAGAGGAGAGAGGTAGTCCCTCAACTTAGTTCTTTCTTGAACTCTGTGGCTGGTTCTAAGAACCCAGTCAACATGAGAGCAGATTGACAAGAGGAAGGCATGACTGTTTCATTTATTTTATGTGTGAAATATTTAATAAGAGTGTGAAGTACAAAGAAATAACCAAAGCATGACTTTACCTTTCACACAGAGGTCCAGTAAGTCTGTGAAGGGAGGAAGGGCAAATGGGTGTCTGGCTAGGTAGTAAATTGCAGGGACACCCCAAAAGATGTGTGGGGAGGAGCATGAAGCTACTGTAGCATGGGGTCACATAGACCTTGTTTGTTCACATTCATTGCTGCCCAAGATTATCAGCTTCTGGAAAAGGCTGTTTTCTGGTCTGGTGTGGGAAGGAATGCCTCCCAGAATAGACCTGGCTTTGCTGCTTTCAGGCAAAGATGGGCCAAATGACCTGCTGAAAGTCTCAAGTAATCTCAGGTCCACATAATCTAGACACCAGCTTTGAGTGGCCCCTCTTTAACTCCCTCAAGGTAAACTCTCAGAAACACATGTTTTCACCAGCAGGTTGTGATTTTCTTCCTGGTGAAGCACTTTGTCAGGAGAGCCCTACAGTCGTCCTCTTTTCTCTAATGAAATGGGGGTTTTGCCTTGATCTGGAATGGGTGGGAAGATCAGAGAAAGATGGAATTATCTCTTGATAAACAGAAAGCCAGCTGGCTATGCAGTGCTTAAATGCACCACTGTAAGGTAGAATGCCAAGTAATTTCAGCTCCCAGCAGACCTACTGTTGAAAATCTTAATTGTCTTTGTTAGAGAAAGAATCACGAATCCAAATTGTTCTATTTTCTTGTTTTGTTTGTTTAAACATGGTAAAAACCTGTCCGCAGCTGAATGTTTGGAGAAGCAAGCATCTAGCAGCCAGAAAGGGAGGAGCTGAAGGAAGTGGAGTGTTTCCTTTCTGGGCTCAGTTACGTGAGGCGAAGCTCTGGTGGCGCTTCCAGGAGCGGGCAAAGATGTTGCTGTTGTCTCGACTTTACAGAGTTCAAAGAACGATCTCATCCTCATGTGACACAGGCCGTCGTCAAAGGCACCAGAGGAAAGAGAGACCAGCTCCCCTGCGTGATTTTGGAAAGGGCCCCATGAGAACACGAGTGGACTTTTTAGGCTGCGTGCTGCGTTCGTGTTGGCATGTGCGCTCATAAAGACACGGGCGGTGCAGTGCTGCACTGCTTCACTTGCCATGTTTTCAGATGACGCCTCCATCCCTCAGTGACGGAGAGGAGTGCTGTCCTGTGGGTGCTCTGGCTGCTGGAGACCAGGGTGACAGCCCGTGCGTCCCCTGCTCTGCACTGCGCTCTGCTTCACGGCTGTCCGTGGCTGCTTGCATTCTGAGGGCCACATGCCCTTCACTAGGATTTTGTTTTCACCCCACTGAAATGTCTGCAGTTTGGGTCGCTGTCCTCTCCACTTTAAGTCTAAGTCTAATGGTCAGTTAGCTTTCTGTCCTCACATACACCTTCCCAACTGCTTTGATTGCATCTGGCACTGCTTCCCAAATGTCTTGTCCCAAGTTAGAGAAAGTGCAACCCTCGCTTTCCTGCCTCTCTGGGAGATCCGCATTCATTCTCATCTGCCCAGACTTCCACCCTTGGCTCTCTTCTATTTGATCTCCTACAAGACCCAGTCTCTTCAGACACCATCCCTCTTTGTTTTGACTCCCAAATTCATATCTCCCGCCCCTCGGCCCCTTGAGCTGGAGACTCCCACTCCGAAGCTGGCCGTCCGATGTTCCACCAGACAGTGGAGCTTTCAGACTCTGTACGCAGCACTGCCCTGTCTCTTCTGGGCTCCTTGACATCTCCCCCTCCTCCCACCCACACGTCTCCGTTGTTGAAGCCAAAACTGGTTTCCTTTTTTCCTCAAATTTTGCATGTTCATGGCAAATCTATTGGAATGTTCCTGAATTCCACTTTTTCTTGTCTTAGTTGATCACAGCCTCAACTTCCTGTTCCTGCTCCTACCATTCCCTAGCAGCAAATGATCTTGCACTAATCATTGTATGCAGTAATTTACTTGTTTATAATTTGTTAATCATAAGCAAAATCAAAGTCCCGATTGCAGTCAAAGCTGTTTGCCTCTGCACCTCATGTCTGTGGCTCCCCACATTTGCCAAGCTCCAAACATGCGCCTACTTTGTTTCATTAAACATCCCGACCTCATCTGTCCTTTAGTGCTTTACCTACATAATTACTAGATTATTTTTGCTTGGTTTTGAGTTTGATGTAGTATCCTGTGTGTGGCCTTCTGCAGATGGTTTTTGTTTTTACCCAGTGTTATGTTTAGAGATGAATTCATGTTGAAATGTAAGTTTAATTCATTTCTTTTTGAGCCTGGGTAGCATGGAGTTGTGTGACTACGCCACAGTTTATTGAGCTGCTTCTGTGGTGTCAACGTGATTCTAATGTGCATAGTGTGGTCACTGTCTAGCACAGAGAAAGCCGTGGTCTCAGCGTTTTCACGCATGCATCCCTCAGTGGCCCTGCGAGTTCCTTATTACAATGTTATTTTTGGTTGAGAGGCGGCAGAAGGTGGTCATGGTTCCTTGTGTGTTAGACCTGGCCGAGCAGTGGCTGGCAGCTTTCTGAAGTGACCATACCCTATCAGTACTCCCTCAGACAGCATATGGGCTCCCAACACACCATCTTCACCCATACGTCAATTTGCCAGTTTTGTGGGTGTAAAAATGATATTTTGATTTCAATTTGCATTTCACTGATTTCTGATGAGGTCATGCATATTTTTGTATGTTTATTAGCCATTAATGTTTCTTCTTTTGGGAACATGAACCGTCTGTTCGTATCTTTTGCTCTTCTCCTTTGAGTTTGTCAGGATTTTTCTTAACAAATTATGGTTCTTTTTTATTCTAGATATTTTTACAGTATTATGAGTTTCAAATATCTTCTCCAGGTTATGCTTGTCTTTTGACTCTTTGATATTTCCTAATGAACAGAACGTCTTAATTTTCATATAGTGGAATTTCTTGTGGTTGTCAGTATTTTTCTTTTAGAAATGTATCCTTTATCTCAAAGTCATAAGAATACATACCATTATTTCTTCTATTTTTTTAAATTATTATTTATTTAACTGTGTGCATGTTCACGCGCGCGCACACGTGTGTGTGTGTGTGTGTGTGTGTGTGTGTGTGTGTGTGTGTGTGTAGAACCACAGACAAACTCAAGAACCACCATGGACACCTCCACCTCCTTCTGCCCCGGGATTCACAGGCTCGGCCCTACCAGGACCAGAAGCGCAGGCCGCCCCCACTTCCCCCTGGCGTCTATACGTGGGATCTGGGATCCAAACTCAGGACCTTCCGCCTGCAAGGCGGAGGCTTTACCCCTGAGCCACCTCTCCAGCCCCCATTATTTCTTCTAAGATTTCCATTTCACATATAAACATTTAAGAGACCTAAAGAGTACATAGTTTATCCTTTTCCTAGGCTAGTCTGGGCTTAACTTTGTGATCCTGCAGCTTCTGGCCCCTGAGTGCTGGGATTACAGATGTGCTGGTGGTCCCTAGCCCTGCCGCCTTCTGTGTGATCATGGGGTTGTTTCTTTGCATGCTCTGTCCTTCGTCAATACCGGACTTCCTCAGCCCTGCTGTGCAAGAATCTCTGTGTCCAATGGGCTGGTATCTCGTTTAATTTCTTCTCTTCCCAAAATGTTTTCTTTTCTTGGCCCATAATTATAAATTTTACATCGAGCCTCAATGAAAAATCCTGGAGCGTTTGCTCTTTGCCATTTCTCTATGGTGCCTCCCTCCGCAGGATGTGAAGTCTCCTCACACATACGCAAAGGCCACTTTTCCTCCAGCTAAGTATTTATGTATATGTGTTTTTTTGTTCTCTTACTGGCCTGTCTAAGGTCTTGATAACAATACAACCTTGAATAGAAGTGAGATTGGCAAATGTTCTTTTAATGGTTTTACAGGGAATTCTCATTTCCATTGTTTACTATAGATTTTAGTGTCTACCTTCAGATTGCTAGGAATGTAAATTTACTTTAATCAAATTCTCGTGTGTGTGTGTGTGTGTGTGTGTGTGTGTGTGTGTGTGTGTGTGTGAGAGAGAGCACTGTATATCCCTGTGGAAGACCAAGGGCGACTTGGGGAATCACCCTAGATTGCTTCTATCTCCTTTTTGTTTTGCTCTGGGATTTCTCAGGTTTTACCCACCCAGGCACTTCCCAGGCCAGAAGTGCATTCCCTGGGATCCGAATTCAGGACCTTCTGAATGTGAAACAGAGTCGTTAACCCCTGAGCCAGTCTCTCCAGCCCTTAATCAGATTCTTAATATGCATTTATCGAGTAGTCACATATTTTATCCTTTATTGACAGGAAAATTGTATTGTTAAGCAATCTTTAAATTCTCAGAATAAAACTAATTGGGCCATGATGTATTATTTAAGTGCATTACTGGATTTAGTTTGCTAACAATTTGATTTGAAATTTTACATTAACGATAGTGAATGAGATTGGCATATAATTTTTCTTCTGTGAGGAACTACAGTTATACTAATTTTATGAAATTAATTGAAAAGTTTTCTTTTGATCTCTGGAATAGTGTGTATAAGATTAAAATTACTCCTTTGGCCTGGAGAGATGGCTCAGGGATTAAGACTCTGCCTCACCAGCAGGTCCTGAATTCAGATCCCAGATTCCACATAAAAATGTCAGGCAGAAATAGCAGTGGCCAGTACTTTTGGCCCTGGTGGAACACACATACACACATACACACACATGCAAAAAATAGAATAATAAAATAAATACATAAAAATTGCTTATTTTTTGATGTTTAGTAGAATTTACATATAAGTCTGATATTTCAGAAGAATTTAAATTACTTACTATTCAATCTCTTTTATCATTATAGAACCATTCATATTTACTCTCACTTCCTTAGTAATTTCCACTACAGTTGTCTTTTAGGGATCTTAGGAGTCTGCCTTTTCTACCCAAGTTTGCAACTTTACTTGCATAACATAGTTCGTGTCATACTTTAATCTTACAAATTCTACTTTATCTGGAGTATGTCCCTTGAGAAAAACCTTTGTTCGTTTTTTTTTCTTTCTTTTTTCTTTTTTTCCTTTTTCTTATTCTTTTGAAACTATTTAAAATTTTCAGCTCGTTTTGTTGTCCATTTTTTACTTTTTATCTATCATCTATCTGTCTGTCTGTCTATCTATCTATCTATCATCTTATCTGTCTGTCTGTCTTAGACACAAAGTCTCATGTGTCCCAGGCTGTGCTCAAATTGTGTAACTAGGGGGCTGGAGAGGTGGCTCAGGGGTTAAGACTGTCTTGCAAGCAGAAGGTCCTGAGTTCAGATTCCAGATCCCATGTAAAAACACCAGGCAGAAACAGCTGGAGCATGCACTTCCGGCCCTGGTGGGCGGAGCCTGGGAAATCCCAGAGCTAAGCAAAAAGGAAGTAGAAGTAATCTAGGATGATTTCCGAAGTCACCCTCGGTCCTCCACAGGGACACACAGTTCACTCTGTTACACACACACACACACACACACACACACACACACACACACACAAATAAAATCATGTGTGTAAATGTTGCTATACTTGTGCCACAATGACATGTAGGAGTCAAAGGACAGTCTTGTATGTTGGTCCTCACCTTCCATCTTGTCTGAGATGGTCTGTTTGTTTTCTGATGAGTACGTCAGGCTGTCTGACCCATGAGCTTCCGTGGAGTCTCCTGTCAACCTCCCATCTCTCACAGGAGCACTATGCATCTGGCTTCCTGTGTGGGTTCTGGGGATTTGAACTTAGATCCTTGTGCTTTTACCCACAGTACTGTCTCCTTGTCCTATTTTTCATTTCAGAAGTTAATCTTGTGATTGCTCATTCATTTCTATTTTGTTTATTTTGCATGTGGAAGGAATCTTTTGACTTAAATATACTGGTCAGTTTTCTATGAATTCTGATTTTGGTGTCATACTTGGGAAGGTTTTCCCCACCTTAGAGTGTTTTTTTATTCATATTTTCTTCTGACATTTTTGTGGGTTGATTACTTTCCCCTTTCTGCCTAAGTTTTTGAAATGTCTGACGTTTACTTTAAATAATAAGCTAGAGACCAATCACTGTTTTTATTAAAATAATTTCCCAATGCTATTGTGTTTGTTAATTGAGTAATTAATTCATCTGTCTACAGCACATTTCTGGTTATACTTGAGTCTAATTTTGGACTCTGTTCCTTGCCATTGATCCTTGTTTTTTCTTTTCCCATACTAAGGTGCTTTAATTACTTTGACCTTTAAATGAATCTTAAAATTCATTGAGCAAGACCTTCTTTGCTCTTTTTTCCCAAGAAGCTTTTTGATGTTTGTTGTTCCTTTGAAAATTTAAAAACCTACAGAAAAGTGTTCTCTTCTTTCTCTTAAATATGATTCATATAGGACAGATAGGGAGGTTGAGGAGCATTTGTAGGTGTCATTTAAGACTGTTTCTGTCTTACGTTAAGGTCCAGCTAGAATAAAGTTGCAAAAGATTCTTGTCAATGTATTTTCATTACTTTTTCTATCAAATGAATGCCCCAAGTCCTTCAGACTTAGTTTAATGGAATCTAAAGAAAACTTTTTTTTTTTTTAAAGAGAATCTGCTAGTTCTCCTTTCACATAATTCAGCTCTTGATTCTCTGTTGTCACTGTTGGCTCAGTGGATGATAAAGTCCCGTGCGTTTTGTTGTTTTGTGTTGTTTATGTATCTCTAGACTCCTAGCACACAGCTCCAAGAATAGAAGCCATAAAGCAAATGGTTGGTAGGGAGCCTGCTGAGAGCATTTCTTCAGCCTTGCTTTGACTTTGGCCTCCTGATGATGTGGCAGGAAGAGATTTTCCAGAAAGGATTGTCTGCTTGGGGTGGGTGGAAGAAAGGGCGCTCAGGGTGCAGGCACTGAGGGGTGAACCCCAATCCTGCCTGGCTGGCATATCATGCTTCTCCGATTCTTTTGGAGGCAAAGCGAGAAGAATATTAAAACAGTCAATAAATAAAAGTGATGATGATGATGCTTCCAAGAGCAGCATTTCCACATCTCACCATATTATCTGTCCTGGTTCTGCTTTGCATTCTTTCATTTAATCCACACCATGGTATAACTCAGTAGGAACTCTTGTTGTTTTGATTTTACATGAAAATACTGAGCACAACAATTGTCAAATAATACCTAACATATAGGGATGGAGTCAGGAAAGTGCCACAACAGAGAGGGCAGAACCACCCTGGGAGATCAAGGGGCTCCAACATGGTGCTCTGTGGTTGTTTTATTAGCAATATAACTTGACTGAGATGTCCAAATGACTTTTAGACACTGAAAATAAATGGCCTTCAAAATGCCTTTATAGAAAAGAAAATTATTTTGAGCCATATATCCTGTATTCCCCTTTGCAAGTTCTTTGGACTCCTACTCCTGTTTGGGGTTTTGTTATTTGTTCATTTCTCACTATATCACTCAGGCTAGCTTCATATTCAAGGTTCTCCTGCCTCAGCCTCCAAGTACTGGGATTTTTGGCACATGCCACCCTTCCCAGCAAACCCAAACACCTTGGGAATTTGTCTTGGTATTAATATGTTGCTCAAAGATAAGTTGGCTGGGGCTGGAAAGGTGGCTCAGGGGTTAAGACTCTACCTCAGAACTCCTCAGTTTAGATCCCAGGTCCCACAGTGTAAACACCAGGCAGAAACAGCAGCGGCCTGCACTTCCAGCCCTGGTAGGCACAGCCTGGGAAATTCCAGAGCGAAGCAAAAAAGAAGTAGAAGCTGTCCAGGATGATTCCCGAAGTCACCCTTGAACTTCCGTAGGGACACACAGCGCGCGCGCGCGCGCACACACACACGCACACACACACACATAATAAATAATTAAAAAAAAAAATAGGTCTGCCTACATTAGCAGAAAAGTCCACAAAACCACTATTTCTTTCTTTCTCACAAAAAAAAAGAGAAAATCCAGAGACGGTCCATGTCTGGTCCTGGTACTTTTTCTAATTTCCCTTCCTGTTCTTTTCTCCCTCCCCTCCCCTCCCTTTTCTTTTCTTTCTTCTTTTCTCATGGACAACATGGGTGCCTCATGGTTCAAATCAGCTGCAGGAGCTCAAGCCATCAGCTGCAGTGCTGCTCCATTTTGAGACCTTCCCCAGTCATGTAGCACTCTGCTCTTCAGTTCCTGATGAAGGAGGCCCGGGCGTTGGTGATGTCTCATATTTAAGTAGAGCAGGTTCCCCAGCAGCTGTCACCTTCTTGTAAGTTCTTTCTCTTGACAGGAGCCTCTTTCTGTATTTTCTAGGCTATTCAGCTTGACCCTGAAGAAACTTGTCATGCTTAAAGAAATGGATAAAGATCTTAACTCAGTGGTCATTGCCGTGAAGTTGCAGGTGAGTTGAGCAGTAACCAGTCAAGGCCAGGGGATGCTGGCTAGCACCGTCTCTGTTCCCTTGGGAACCCCTCCTCTCCTTGCTCAGCAAGGGAATGGCCGGCAGTCTGCCTGATGGAACCAGCCTTCTGGAGGCTAAAGTGTGTCACACTAGTGCCACTCAACACCAAGGGTGGCCAGGTCACTTTCCATCTTGGTCCTCTTATTTCTGGGTTAGAGAAATCCTTTGGGAGTAGAAGAAACGTGAAGATTATTATTTCAAACTTGGCAATTTAAATGTTACTGGGATATTTTATGTTCTGGGTGCTCTTCACACCTAACTCTTTACATTTAATTCAGTATTTTCAAGTAATTCAATATTTGTAAAATTCCAAATTCAGAAAGGAAAGGGGCAACTAAACTATAGAAATGTTCAAAAACTTACCTGTTGCCAGCTCATTACCAAGTGGCAGAGCCAGGAGCAGAAACTAAAGCCTGTGTAATGTGTTAATTAAACTCCATTCCCAGTCCTTCCTTAAGCTATAAGTCCTTCCTAATCATGACTCCCTGGAGCTTAGTGCCTATACAGTGGTTAAATAATGATCAAATACTTTAGCTTGAGATTAATGTGTTTACTGAGTCACATTCATTGAAAAACCATGAGCTATTTGGTGGCTCCTGCTAACCCACGTATTTTATTAGTATGTTTGCCTGCTATGTGTTATTTATTGTACTGATATTAGCTTCATTAAAATCTACTTCTGAGTCGCTCACACCTACAATCCTAGACTCCGGAGGCTGAGGCTGGGAATCATGAGTTCATGGTTAGCCTGGACTGTATAATGAGTTCCAAGGGCTACAAAGTAAGACCTGAGAATAGGAGAGGGAATGGGAGGAGGGAGGGGAAGGAGATAGAAGGGGAGGAAAATCCGCATCTCCACATCTGTAGCCCATTTTCTCAGTCACACACTGATGCCTCCAGATTACCCTTTCAGGATAAATACATTGTCTTACTTCGATCTACAAAGCTTCAGATTCTTCATTATTCCTGATAAATTCCTGCACATGTCTCACCTTATATTCTAATTTCCTGCTCATTTTTGTGCATAGTTCCTCCCAAACCTGTGACTATTTCCCAATACTGTGGGTTAGAAAAATAAACAGGGAAGTGATGTGAACTAGCAGCGAGCAGTATCCGCCCTCCTTCCCTGGTTTTTGCCCCCATTTCTAGGGCTCAGGCAATGCTCCAGTTTTCAGAGATTGTTTCCTTCGAAAAGGCTATTGCTTTCCCATGCAAGCACCTAGTAGAGGTTCTAGCTCTTTCTGCTGCTCTTGGCATTCCTGCTGTTAAATGCTTTTGCCAAAAGAAATATTTTTTTAAATTTTCTGACTAAATATTTGGCATTTTGCAAAATCTGAAATTATACCAAAAATTACAAATATCCTGAATTTTTAAGTTACTTCCAAATAGCTGAAAGTAATTATAGATGTTACTTCTTTCATTTATTCTGTCTCTGTCTCACTCTTTCTTTCTTTCTCTCTCTTTCTTTTAGGTTTCATTTATTATCACCTACTTACTGACCCACTGAGTAAATATTTACAGAGCCTCTGTTGTGCATTGGGCATCATTTTGAGCACAAGTAATACAGCACCGAACAAAACAAAAATCCCATTATTGAGCTTTCCATCACTGTAACAAAATAACTTGAAGTAATCCAAATAGAACGATTTCTTTTTAAAAATCTTTGCTTGTTTATTTATTTAAGGAGAGGGAGAGAAGCACACTTTTCCAAAAGTTTGCAAGGACTGAGCTTAGGTTGCCAGATTTGCATGCAGGCACCTTTACTCGCTGAGCTATCTAGCCAGCCCTAGAAGTGAAGATTTCTTTGATTTGCAGTCTCTGATGCTTCAGTCCAGATGCTTGGGTCTGTTGCCTTTGGGCCTGTGGTGAAACAGCAGGTCACAGTGGGAGCAGAGAAAGAGACTGCCGTCCACAGTCCCCTTCAAGGACACACCCTCAGTGACCTCACTTCCTACTAGACTCCGCCTCTCAGAGTTCCCCAGCTCTTAATGAGGCCTCTCTAGAGACCAAGGCTTTGACACCTGGGCCTTTTTGGACAGTCAATTCAAACCATAGCATTATTATATGCTTCAATTAAAAGATAGTCATTTTCATTTGGGGAAAGCATTGAGAAAACACTAAAAACTTTTTATAGCTCAACCCTGAGAACATAGCCTCGTGAATACTATGTGTGGTAAAGTGGGTGGTGTGCACCAAGCACTTGCACTCCAGAGATGCACAATGCTTGTCCAGGAGACACATCTGCGATCCGCTGTGGCTGCTTTTTCATATTGTTTTTTACTTGAAAGAGGGATTTACATAGCTACATGTGGAGACTCATGTATGCAAGCCCAAACCTCAGGAGGAAAGGAGGTGTGTGGTGGTAGAGAAGACGTGTACCAGGCCCCGAGGCGCAAACCTATTGCTTGGCCTTCACCACCACCTGCGTCCTCACCACTGCTGTGCAGCTGCATTGTTCACAGCTTTTTAGTCGCACTTCAGTACTGACGTTGAGTGTTGGGTACTTTCAAGTGTGTGGGAGCCTGAGCAACTCTGTCTTGAAGACTTTTGGGCCCTGAGTAGTGAGGTCAAGAGTACAATCTTGCTTATTAACCTTGAAAGAAGTGAATATTCTGCCAAGAATGTGTTTTGCTCATTAATTGTTTGTGCCTCAAAGAAGTGCTATGGCTATTCCTTAAATTCTGTAGATAAGGAAGGGAAATAATGAGCTGGTTTACACAGCTGCATTTTCAACTGTTTATTCCCTCACTCTGTTTTTAACATATTCTCTTTCTGTATAAATACTGTATGAAATAAAGATTCGGGGCTGCCTGCTGTCTGCTTGCAAGGCATGCCCACCTGTGAAAAGACACTTGTGTCTAAATCTCAATCCTCACACCTCCCCTCCGGTTCAGTTCACAGTTGCTACAGGACAGAGACACACGTGCAGAAGTTAATCACTAATTTCTTAATCTTTGGTTCATCTGGGTTTGATTTTTTTAATTTAATATGGCTTCTGTATCATTACTGTCAAACTAAAAGGTTTGTTCTAAGGTCGGACAGCAGACTTTTACACTCCTTTTTGGTGGATTCTTTTTTTTTTTTTTTAAGAATTATTTATTTATTCAATTGTACGTGCGTGCATGTGTGCGTGCGTGTGTAGAACCACGGGCGAATTCGGGAACCACCATGGATGCCTCCACTTTCTCCTTGTTTACTCTGCCCCGGGATTCACAGGCTCCGCCCTACCAGGACTGGAAACGCAGGCCGCCCCCGCTTCCACCTGGCGTCTATATGTGGGGTCTAGGATCTGAACTCAGGACCTTCTGCCTGCAAGGCAGAGGCTTAACCCTGAGCCACCTCTCCAGCCACTTTGGTGGATTCTTAATGATTCTTTTTAGCTCGTTCGTGAACTTAGTTTTCTTTTCTTTTTTTCTTAGTTTTCTTAGGCCAGGGCTTCATGATAACACTTACCTATGCATGGAACCATAGGAACCCATGTGCGCACCTGAATTTCTTTTACTCGTACAATTCCAGGCCCTCTTTCTGCATGGATACTGAAAGAGCAGATAAGACAGTGAACACACTCGAGATATTGCATGATGGCTACCTGACAGCATCGTGACTCAGTTAAGATTTGAGTCATAAACTTAGACCACCTAGCCAGATTGTGTTTCTTTCTAGGCATGTTCAACAGGTACAGTCAGATTTAAAATAGAATTATAAGAGCTAGCCACATAGATCGGTGGTGAATGCCTAGATGTTAATGATGCATCTACCCTAAGACTCTAGCAGTTCTATACTCCTGAGTACAGCTGCACATGTGTCTGCACAGACTCGCACCAAGATCAGAGTTTTAGCCATAATAACCCAAACTTAGAAAAGTCCCAACTGGTGTTCAACACCAGATACCTGGATACACACAGTGTAACAGAGATAGAATTCTCAGCAGTAGAAAGGAGTGAACTCTTGGTGGCATAGCAGCCTGCATGATCCTTGTACTGCTTGGGCAGAAGATGCATCTTACATCATTGTGTCTGTGTGAAATGTTAGAATAAGCAAAGCTAATGAAAGAAGGATCCTGGGGGAGAAAAAGTTGCTGAAAGACAACTTAGCTAGCTGTCGAAGGACACTCAAGAAGAGTCACTGCAAGTGAACAGGACCAAAGATTGGGCCACTTGGCCAAGACATTTATTAGAGAAGATAGGGAGGTAAGGTGAGCAGGTGGGGATCATATAGGATCTGGAATGTCAGTGCTGGTTCCGCTTCCCCAGAAGGACTGAGAGGACTCAAATGTCATCAGTCACTTCCTGTGGAAACCCCATGGAAGTATGTTCGGCCTGTTGTCCACAGACCACACACATCCCAGGATAGCTGTGAGTGCTATTCCATACTTAGGTAAGTGACAATATCATGTCACAGTGTCAAAAGGTTGGACATTTCCACAAAGTGTGATGTGTGTAAAATCTTAAGTGCATTGACAGGTGAATTGTTTTGTCCAATAAAAATACATAGAGCATTCAGAAGTTGTTTGCAGTGGAATGTATCATTGGGTTTCTTTCGATGGCACAATTTTGACAGTTTTTCTTGGTTTCAGGGTTCAAAAAGGATTCTTCGTTCGAATGAGATCATCCTTCCAGCTAGTGGCCTAATAGAAACAGAGCTCCAGTTGACCTTCTCCCTTCAGGTAAGACTTATAATTTTTTAACCAGTCTAGACCCCAAACAGTCCTCAAACCTGAACATTTTTTTATCTAAAAGCAGCCAGAACCCAACTTGGTCAGGAAAGAAAAAAATGTCTCCCAGAGGCTTTTGTGGCCAACCTGAAAGGCCTAAGTGGTCTCTGGGATATTGCTGGGTCTCAGTCTCCATTTACCAGCATTAGATGATCTGGAGGCTTCATGATGCCCCCTACCACCACATTCAACCTCTTTCTTTCTTTTTTTTTTTTTAATAAAAATTTTATTCAATTGTGCAAGTGTGTACGCATGTGTGTGTATGTGTAGAACCATGGGCGAATTCAGGAACCACTATGGACCTCCTCCATCTCCTCTTTGTTCACTCTGCCCCGGGATTCACAGGCTCCGCCCTATCAGGACCAGAAGTGCAGGCTGCCCCTGCTTTGCCCTGCGTCTATATATGGGGTCTAGGATCCGAACTCAGGACCTTCCGCCTGCAAGGCAGAGGCTTAACCCCTGAGCCACCTCTCCAGCTCCCTCTTTTTTTTTTTTTTTTAATTACACTTTTTTTTCCCACTCATACAAACATAACAGGTCCCCTCCCTCCCTCCAACCTCCCACCGCCCTGTGTCCCCCTCCCTTCCCCCCTCCTTTCCCATCCTCCAGTGCCTCCCCTCCCATCCCCAGAGCATCCTTTAATGTGCATGCCAAACTCTCCTCTGGGTCCTCCTCTCCGATGAGGTGCAAGGACCCAGTGGCATTTCCCAGAACCCTTTCCTGTGTTCCCCTTAAGCATAGGAACACTACCGTTGGCTGTCAATCCCTTGCCTCCAAGGATTCTATTGCCTTTAGCAAATGCTAGACTTTGTGGGGTCAATAGTGTGTTGGACATTGCGCAGGGCATGCAAAGTCCAATTATGATTGCTTTGGCCCTAACTTGTGTGGAGTGTCTTGTATATCATTGCTCCTCCCATCCTTGTCAACCTCTCTTTCTGTTCCGAATTGCATGCACCAGTGGAATGCAGCCCACTCAGTCCCCTATTTTGCCCCCTATTTTCAACGCTCTGAGCATGTTTCTCTCATCATGATCCCAGTAGCCTGTGTTGAACCACATGGACAGAACAACAGATGGCAAAGAAAGGCAGTTTCTGACCTGTGTAGTTCCTACCAGGTATCCAGCAGAACCAGCCCCTCTAGCACTGAAGGGCTGCACATCCCCTAACAGGATCTGAACCCTCAAGGTCCCAACTGCTTAGTCACCATATGGATGTTTTTGCTTCTCAGTACCCTCATTTCCTTAAGCGAGATGCCAACAAACTGCAGATCATGTTGCAAAGGAGGAAGCGCTACAAGAACCGGACCATCTTGGGCTATAAGACCTTGGCTGTGGGACTCATCAACATGGCAGAGGTGAGCAGACGCCACACGTGACAAGTCTCTGAAGCAAAATCAAGACAATGCTGGCTCTGCCATTTGCACCCAGCAAATGGTTTCCATAGTCTACTAGAAAGTGTTTAATTTTTCTTTATAAGTTAATTATTTGTTGGAAATTCAGGCTATAACTCTTTTTATCAATTATTTTCTCTTTCACAAAGAGAAAAAGGCCTTTTTGTTATGTTAAATTTTTGAAATGGGTCTTGCTATATTGCCCAGACTGGGTCTAAACTCAGACTCAGGTGATGCTCCTGCTTTGAAGTTTCATGTAGCTGGGACCACAAATGCATCATCATGCTTGACTCTAACCATTTTCATTCCATTTTCATGTATTTTGTGTATACAATGTATGTGTGTTTTGCATGCGTCAGGCTTGTGTTAGAGGCCTGACGTCGATTTTGGAAATCCCATTTTTGTTCACTTTTTTATTATTTTGAGGCTATATCTCCAACTAAACCCAGCACTTGCCAATAGAACTTGCTCTGGAGATTCCAGGTTAAAATTACAAGCAGGCCAACATGCCTACCCAACATTTTATGTGGGATCATGGCGGGGAGTGAGCGATGGTGTGCATTTAGAGATCAGAGGATAACTTTTGGGGATTGGTTCTTCCACCTTTACGTGGGTTTTAGGGATCAAACTTAGGTTGTCAGACATGTGCTCCAGGCATCTTACCTGGTTCCAGAAAGTCAATGTCACAGAAAAGTTATAAGAGTAGTATAGATAGATGTTCATGGCTAACTCCCCCACCCCCATTTCCTTTATATATTGTAGGTATTGTTTTCTTTTCTGAGCCATTTGGAACAATTTCAGGGACAGTGCCCCCATCACAACACAGTCACACTCCACTGTGTTAATTTCCTGACCACAAGAACACTGTCCTCCCTAGGCTCCATGCCATGACCCCGGCCTTGTTGCTAAAGTGAAAGTGCTGTCTAGCCCTGGTCCCCAATGCTGTGGTGCAAAAGTGACCTCGAGGCCCAGCACCTGCATTTTGTGGCCATGTCCTTTTGGTCTCCATCTTCTGCAGTCCCTGAGTTCTCCTTGCTTTATGTGACTGTGATGGTTCTTGAGGATACAGGCTAATTCTAGGTTTATCTGTCACTGCCTCCAGATTAGGTTTGATACTCAAATTGTTTCAATTTGGCCAGTTGAAGCCCCTCCAACCTGTTTTTATTTTTTAATAATCTGTTTATTTGTGGCTGGGTGGGAAAGCATGTGGGTGGAGGTCAGAGGATAATTTTCGGAAGTAAGTTTTTTCTTCCCACCATTTAGGCTTCTGGGGATCAAACTATCGTCACCAGGTTTGCAAACAGCATTTTACCCACCAAGCTATCAACAGCCCTCCAAGCTGTTCTTTGTGTTCTTTTTGATAGAACCCTTCACTCTTTACATGCTGTCTTATTTTCTGGTACAAAATATCCCAGGTTTATCTTGTCCTTTGCCTGATCCAGCCCTGGAATGAGCTGATTTTCTGAGGAGTCCTGGGCATTTTAGTGGATATTTAAAAATTAAGATTAGCATACAAGGGGTGCTCATTTCACCACAGAGTACTACTACAGCCTCTCGGAGAACACTAGGAAATACATGGACATACATGTTCTCACACAACGTGGCTGCTTCCCCATTTCTGTCTACAGCTGTCTCACCCGAGCATGCATGGTCACCTTTTCTTCCAGTTCCTTTCTCCAGCAGCACAAAAACAGCACCTATTTTTCTCAAAATGTCTTCTCACTTGTGTAGTTTTTTGTGCCAGTTAAAAGGGAAGAAGGAGGTTACAAGTCAGTTTTTGAAATTATTTCTGTATTATAGTAAATTAAATAGGAAAAATGTTTCTGTTCTAATAAAATATGTGAATATTCTCAATACATCTTTCTGTCCCTTGTAGGTTTTATATGAAGTTGAGGGACTGCTGGAAGGAATTAATCTCAACACCCCATTTTCCCAGTGTATCAAGCCCCATCATTGCCTTGTATTCCTTATCTAACAGAGTGCTAGAGATTAGGAATCATTTTCAGTCTCAGACCTCAATCTTTGAGCATATGGCCCTGATCAGGCACTTAAGAGAATTTTGGGGGATTTTTGTTGTTTTGAACTACTTGGCTCAAGAATGCCTCTCGCCTCGGCCTCCAGGTAGCAAGCTAGAAGCGTGCGTCGCCATGCCCTAGCATGGAAATCGTAAGCGAGGCCTTAAAGGCAGCAGGAGAAGATAGACATGGGTTTGGAAGAACCAGTTACTCTGTGCTGCTGTGAGACAGCACTCGGATTTAAGCAGCAACTTCATGAGAGAAAAGGGAGATTTATTTGACTTAGTTCTAGAGAAGTCCATTTTGTCAGAAAAGGCGTGGCTGGCTGGCAGAAACTGATGGCAGCCTAGGTCACTGTAGACATCATGGAGGCTGAGAGAGCAAACTGCAAGAACAGACTAACTGAAGTAGGGCGGGACTAACCAACCTCAAGGCCCAACCCTGTGATGTGCCTTTCTCCATCAAGGCTGCACCTCCTAAAGTTGCCAAAACCCTCCAAAACATCAATTAAGAGTGGTGCCTGTAGGGGATAACTTACATTTAAACCATGATGGAAACAACATGGAAAAATGTATTAACAGGTGCCCTTGTCCTTTTCTTTTTTTTTTTTTATTTTTTTTTATTATTATTTATTCAACTGTGCGCATGTGCCCTTGTCCTTTTCTTGAATGTTCACATGGATTTATGAAAGTGGCAACCTTGCAACCTATCTGGTCAAATGTTTCTGCCACATTCTTTACTTGTAGGTAATGCAGCACCCCAACGAAGGTGCCCTGGTGCTTGGCCTGCACAGCAATGTCAAGGATGTCTCTGTGCCCGTGGCAGAAATAAAGATCTACTCCTTGTCCAGCCAGCCCATTGACCATGAAGGAATCAAATCCAAGCTGTCTGGTAAGATGTATGAAGTGACCAAGGACCTGTAGAAGATGAGGAAGCCCGTGCCCTGGTCCCTATCTTGGGAAAACTAAGTAAAGCACGTGTAAAATGATCCCAAGCAAGAGAAGCTGGGAGGTCCCATAGAATAACAGCTGATTCTGACTCTGGCCTTGGAACTTCCCTCAAGCCCACTGGTTATTGATTCTTGTTCCTCCTAAGTCTCTTAAGTGAGCTCATCCCTGGACAAGGCTCTCACTAGCATGTCTGTTTCAGATCGCTCCCCTGATATTGATAACTACTCAGAGGAAGAAGAGGAAAGCTTCTCCTCAGAGCAGGAAGGCAGTGACGACCCACTGCATGGGCAGGTAAGGTCCTGTGGCCCCTCCCTTCACTGTGTGTTGGGGGGCTCCTGGGATTTCCCAGCCTCATTCTATCTCTTGCCCACTCAGGACCTATTCTATGAAGATGAGGATCTTCGAAAAGTTAAGAAGACACGGAGGAAACTGACTTCAACGTCAGCCATCACCAGGGTGAGCTAACAAGTCCTGGCACAACACAGCTCAGGTGCATGGTCTGGGAAAGGGGAGGAGCGGTGCATTCAAAGCTTCTCAAGCGCTTGAAAGTCTCCTGGTCACAGCCTCAAGGTTCTGGTACATCCCCAAACTTTTACCACCACCCATTAGGAATCAATGTGTTAGGAGCCTCTGGTCAGGTGTTACAGGATATAGGTGATACAGGATGGTAAGAAAGAAAGCTAATAATAGCCCTTTTTCTAGAATTTTAAATAAATCAATGTTGCAGTTCACCTGCATGGTTGCTGATGAATCACCATCAAACAATTTAAGGGAACAGGGGGTTTATTTTCTTACAATAGTCTGGTTATAGTTCGTAGTCCAACCTCACAGGGGAGCATGCACCAACATCAGGTCCAAGGGAACTGGTCACACCATCTACATAATGGCTGAGAAAGGGACAATCCTTACTTGCCATACCAGCATGTCTGGCCAAGTGTACACAAAGATGCCAACTTCCTCAACCAGCTGTCTTGTCTTTTATTCCAGGACCTAATCCCACTCACCATGGGCTGGGCCTTCCCCATCAGCTAGACAATCTCCTGCAGGTCTGCTCTGGGCCTAACCATTAATTCTCTACAAATGTGCCCAGAGCTCAAACCTTCAACTGTCAAGTTGACACCTGTGCCTATGACAGTCAAATATTCCTTAGGGAGAACAACGCCTTGGGTACCCTACTTCTCTCTCCAGGAAATTTGCTTCAGCGGCTGCGCTCACACTGCAGAATGAAGCCGGCTCTCTAGGTACTACTATAATAGACTAGTCCTTGAGGACTGTGGGATCTCTGGCTTGATAATGTCTAATATCATTAGCTGTAGTTCCTGCCTTCATGGATTCCAAACCCTGAATTGGGATTATGTCTCCTACCTATGATTCCTTGAATTCCTTTTTTCTCTAAATTGGAGTCATGGGCTGAGAAGCTAAAACCTGAGCTCTTGGATGAGCGCTGCTGATCCTGGAGTGACTATGTGGGAGCGTCCAGCATGTCACTTTCCTCAGAAGCATCCTGGTTCTCTCACGCAGTACCAGCCTAGGGACTGAGGCCCTAGAGTGAGGTTTTCTTCCCTTTCAGGATAAACCCCAGGCCGGCCATCCTGAAGGTGTGTTCCCACCATAAAGCAGTACTGTCAACCTCTACAGTCAAGGATCTTGGGGCTTCCGGGTTACCCCTCAGGACTGAAACCCTCATTTTTCCCTTTGCATCAGTGACCCAGGAGCCCTCTAGGGAGGACAGGTCACCAGGACCCAAACCTTCCTTCGACTTTGCTTTGAGAAAGGACAGCATCTGTAGGAATCTGCTCTGGATGCTCCTCCTGCTGAGCTTTCAGTTTTGTAGCCATAATGAGGTCTTGGCTTTCTCCCCAAATGGGTGTCGTAAGTCCCCTCTTCTCTAATACCCAGTACATAACCAGAAACCAGAAGTGCTATCCATTCTACACCCTCCTCCAGACATGTTTCTGAAAGCTGCAGGTGCTTTAGTTGTGTTCCTGGACACTTAAGGATGGTCCTTTATTTTGTCCCTCCTTGTCCTTTGCATTCTTCTCTCCCACCAGGAGCATTCTTCTCTCCCACCAGGAGCACTAAACAGATCTACCTGTGTCCGACGTTCTCTGTCTCTGCGAACTTGAGTTTCTTCCTTATTGGGCCTGCCCTTCTCACTGCTCTTAAAGTCTTAAGTGCAAGTCAGTTGTTTCCATTCCAAGACTGGAGTCTGTTATTCAGAACAAAAATAAGTGTGCAGCCACAGCTGAGCATAGTACCCAGAGCAGAGCAAGACACAGAGGTCAGGAAGCCTGGCTCTGGTGTCAACAAGTAACTGACAAAGCAGAGTGAGCTGGTGCTGTGAGGCAGAGGCTCAGTCGGGAGAGAGATGGCACAAAGGGAAAATGGCCTCCTGACAGCATCTTGGATTAGATGCCAGAAACGGGTTTTCAAGTCACTAAGTACATTTAGGGAAAGCTTTTATTTAAGACAGCATAAAGACACCTCAATTGTGTGTATTTGTGTGTAAGCTTACATGCAACATGTATGTATGTGTTTTGCAGGTGAGTGGGTGTACATGTGGGGGGCAGGTATGCAAAAAGACACTCGTATGTGCTGGTGGACACCCCTGACTTGCATTAGAAATCATCCTGGATTACTCTTTTTTTTTAATGTTAACATAAAAATAGGAGAATTTTAATCAGCATTGGAAACATAAGAGACCATCTCTTAAAAAAAAAAACAGAATTTCTTAATTTTTGAGCATCCTGAATTACTCTTCCACTTTAGTGCTTTGCTCTGGGGTTTCCTTCCAATGCCAGAATTGCAGGCTGTCCCATATCCACTGACATTTTTTACTTGGCATCTGGGGATCCAAACTTAACAATGAGCCATTTTTCCAGCTTCTAGCTCAGTTTTTTAAGTATGAAAAATGAGTCTCTTCTACATTTGTGAAAAGGGTGTTCTAAGGTTTGTTCTCAAGAAGAGAGAGCAGCCAGGACCACAAGGTTGGGGAAGATGACAAGATGAACTCTGGCCGGGTGGGGAGAAGGCCACCGCAGTGACTCCAGAGAAATGTGCACAGAAAGCCCTCATGAAGGCCATGTGGCAGGTGGAGGCAAGAAGGTGGAAGTTAGCCATGCAGGCTGGGGATGGGAGAGGTGGGAGACTCTTGATGGGCTTGGTGACTAAGGGAGTTGGTGATGCTGCAACCTAGGATGGCCACACAAGAAGACATGCGCCATTCTGCAATACTGAGCAACACCTAGTTGTGAGTGACAGTTGACAGTTGCAGCTGGGTTGCAGCTGCCCGCGCTCAAGAACTTCACCAGCACTCACTGGTCTTCCAGAGGTTTTCAGTGTAGAGGACCAAGTGTGTCTCCACCTTTTTGTCCTCTCTTTGTTCCTGCAAGAATGATCTTGTAATAGTGACTGTTGAATTAACTGCAAGTGAATATTATTGAGAGCAATCTGTATAATTTGTCCCCACAGCAACCTAACATCAAACAGAAGTTTGTGGCCCTCCTAAAGAGGTTCAAAGTTTCTGATGAGGTATGATCTCTTATTCCTAAAGATACTGGTGAGTACATTTCCAAGTTCCATGCCTTGATCCTGTGTAGAACTTGGGAGCCAGAATCCTAGGGTCATGACTCCTGCCCTCCTTGAATTTATAGCAGAGCCACCAGGGAGAGGGAGAAGAACTTCAAGCTACTTGAAAAGAGAAGGGTTCTGTATGTATTATGTACAATTTTGTGGCATTTAGAAGCAGGTAACAGTTATAAGCCTCTAACTAGCATGCAGTGAGTGACAAGTCCAGCCATCATTGTTTCATGTTCCTTTATCCCAAGGTAGCCACAGTGAGCAACGACCTCCATGTGAGCAGATCTTTAGTGCTCAGCACCCCCAAAGGAGCCTCCTCCCCAGGTTCTGGCTCCAGATCCCATAGGCTTCTCAGTGGACTCAAAAAGAACTGAAGTCTCCATCTCTCTGTAGACTACAGAGGAAGTCAGGCTAGTCCACCAGGTCTGGGTTTTCTTAGGGAAAACGTGCCAGCCCCCATTCTTCCTCCTGGTGCTGACTGTAGTGTATCAGGAAGAAGGTGGGCTCACATGTCCTTGCTCTCAGGTCAGACAGAGAAAGGGCATGAAGGGCTCTGCGTGGCATCCTCTGGAAAGAGAACCAGGGAGGCCAGTTGACATCAGCCCAGGAGATAAGAATTGCTCATCCTCCCCAGTGTTATTAGAGAAAACCCCAAGTTCATAAATCTTTGTTCCATACACAGGTGGGCTTTGGGCTGGAGCATGTGTCCCGGGAGCAGATTCGGGAAGTGGAAGAGGATCTGGATGAACTGTATGACAGTCTGGAGATGTACAACCCCAGCGACAGTGGCCCTGAAATGGAAGAGACAGAGAGCATCCTCAGCACCCCAAAGCCCAAGCTCAAGTGAGGCCCAGAGCTGTTCCCAGCCTGCCTCGCAAGCCCATTCTTCCTTCAGCCATGGTGGTCCCTGCATCCTCTCTCATTCCCCATTTGGGGAAAACGGCTTTTCATCCCTTCCAAACCTCCAGCTCCCCTGGCAGAAATCCCTGTTTACCTCTACCTAACAAAAGTCCTGATCTGAAAGTCCCTTGGCCCAGACCCACTTCCTCATCCCAGAGCATCCTCCTCTCCAGTGCCCTAGCAGCCCAAGCTGTTGATCTGCCTCAAGCACTAGCTCCACTCAGCCCTTGTGAGCTACTGTTCCGAGCTGCGGTCGCCACTGACCCCAGCTGTGCTTCTTTGCTGCAGGCCCTTCTTTGAGGGGATGTCGCAGTCCAGCTCACAGACGGAGATTGGCAGCCTCAACAGCAAGGGCAGCCTCGGAAAAGACACCACCAGCCCTGTGAGCAGACCGATGGCAACAAGGGGTGGGGAGAGGGACCTGGTGCATTGGCTTCTCACTGGGGCTCTTGCTTCTGTGAGCACAGCTCCTCTTGGGATCTTGCCAAAGTGGCTTCAGTCTTGCTTCTCTCAGCCCTGGCTGGGAGCTTAATGTTCAGGGACATTGAAGCTGGACAGGTGCTCTTTTTGGTCTGCTGCTGCAGGGCATGCAGCCTTCCCTCCGTGTAGGGTCTAGAGCAGGCATTCAGCCAGGAGAAGAGGGGTCTTTCTGCCAAACCCACCTCAGACCTGGGAAAGCCGTTTTTTTCCTTTGCTCACAGCTAAAAGCCAGAGAACATCATACTTGTTTTCAGAACACAGCTATAGTGTGCTGTTCAAAGACATGTTTTTCTGTTAATGAGAAAAAAACAAATTCTGTAAGTCGTGTGGTTCTTGCTGTTTTGGCAGCAGGTGACGCATACAGTCCTTTGTTCACCAGAGTGATACACAGTTCACCCTGCAAGTGGGCATTAGCTGTGAGGACATGACCTGAAGGTGTGAGGCGCTCCATGTGTGCTGCCAAGCAGTCCCTTGCTGGCCTATCCTTTCTCGATAAAGTCTATTAGGACATCTCATAGTAGCCTTTCTCCTTTTTGCCACCAGATGGGGCTGTCTCCTAGCTTATATCTATCTCATCAGGGTTAAGACGCAGCTGGATTCCAAACCCACCAAAACTGTACCACAGGGTCCTAGTGAGGAAATGAAGAAAGGAAAACTAACCTGTGGGAAAGATTCCCTGTGGAGAAGCTTCAGGCTGTTACTTGCAGATCCATACCCCTACTCCATCTCCAACCCCAGTTCTTGGTGATCTCGAGATGAGGAGGCTGTGTGCATCTAGTGCACTGCTAGCTTTCTAGCTTTAGGTTGTAGACCAGAGCTACTTTTCACACAGAGCTGCCAGATGGTGGTGTTGAATGTCCCTGTCCACGTAACCACTCTAGGTAACCTCTGTACAAAGAAATCCAGAGCCTGGTTGGGGGAAGGCTGCTGCACAGTGATGTAGGAACACAGAACAGTGTGCTACTGTGACCCAATCTAAGGAGAGCTAATTGAACCATGCCCATGAAGCAGTAGCACAGCATGTGACGTACTTTGAATATTCCACAGATGCTAGTGGTCATCACTACCAAATCAACAAGAACTATTTCATATGAACAAGTATTTCTGTTTTGGCAGAATTTGATGGTATGTTCTGCTTTAGTCTTCATTACATGGTTTTACTATTTTAGAGAAAAAAAACCACCTGAATACTCAGATGTCTTATTTGGTAAAGGTGTTAGTGTAGCAGACTAGGTAGCTGTCCATCTGCATCGTATCCAAATCTGGAAGCAAAACAAAACCACAGTGTCCATGAAGGATGGAATTTTCTGGTAACTGGGCTAATTGTCAAACTTCTGTTTCCTCATCTGCAAAGTTCATGTGAAAAAAATATGGTCACAGAGCGATGTGTGGATGTATGCTGTGAGATCCAGTGGGTCAGACCTCTAACAGGGTGTGTGCTGCCTGATTGCTTTGCTGCGTGGGAACCTCAGGAAGTGTGAGCTGTTGCTGATTTTCCGGTTGCAGTTACTTAAGCACTGCTTCAGTTTTGGAGTTCTGAAATTGATAGAATCCAAATGTCTTCTGCATGCATCCTTTAAATTCTTGTTCCCTTGGCTAGACCTCAGGCTTGCTTCTTGTTTCCCTGCTGAGATTTCTATTTTGAAGAGCCCCATATGTCTTGATGTGGGTGTGGAACTGTGGAATTCTTTACTTGAAGCTCTTTGGAATAGTCCAGGTAGATTGGGAAAAACGGAATTGTTGGCATGTAAAAGCTGTGCGCCTGTTGCCACCACGCCTTGGTGTCTTCGTACTGTTGGCTGAGGACTATGGTTTGTTTATATTCTTTTTCTTTTTCCTTTTTCTGTGCAGCGGATAGAACCTAGGACTGTGCATGTGCTAGGAAAGAGCTCTGTCACAAACTATCACCAGCTCTATAGATTTTCCTTATTCTCCCATTTTTAGGGCCCCAAATTATTTGTTTTAATCTCCATCCTCCTGGGTTCCAGGATTTTTAGAATATTCATTTTATTAGTAGAATCAAGAAGTTCTGCTGATACAAATGGCAGCGACTGTTGAGTTTTCTCAATTGAAGCATACAGTAACACCATCTTGTGGTTCTCTGAACAGATAGTTGTAGATAGTCTGACAGTGCTTCTACAGGCCAACCCATTTCCACAGTGGGCAGTGCTATTAAAGACTAGTACTTCATTTAACACACATACACACACACTCACACACACACACACCTTGGGCACAGACACTAGACCACTGAGATCTCAAGAAACACCTGAGGCAGCACAGCTGGAGCATTATGTGGGCTCCAGAGTCTGAAGTTTTTGCTGTCTGTTTGTTTAAAAGATCTTTCTTTTTTCTTTTTACAGGGATGGGGGTATCAAACTCAGGACCTCACACATGTAGATCATTGAACTACACACCCACCCCAGCCCTTGAGATATTATAGGATCAGGAACAGAAGCTCAAAGAGTTGGGAAATTAATCGTGGTTTTTCTTTGTTATGTACCTTTATAAAGCTTGTGTGGAAATGAGGGATGGGGGTAGAGCTCATCAAGTGTTACCACCTTGCTATGGAAGCAACACTGTAGCTGTCACAGAGTTGACAAAGTGAGAACTGTGTTATCTCCCTAGTTGATGGCTGAGCTCCAGGTGAGTGGAAACATAGGTATGAAAAAGGTTCTTCTGGATTCTAGACTCTTATATTGGTTAATCATGAAATAATAGTAAAGGAACGAGCTCTTCAGTCGGGGGGGGGGGGCAGCCTGCTCCATGTGGCTACAAGTAGCTTCACAGGCCACAAACGTTGTGAGCCTTGTGGATTTCCCTTGCAGGTGGCTTTGAGCTGTAGTTTTCTACTGAGGGTAAATTTACCTCCCAGGAGGCTTTGGGCAGTGATTGGAGACACTTTAGGTTGTCACCAGTAGGAAGGACCGCTCCTGGCATCAGAGAGAAAGGCCAAGAGGGCCACTAAACATCAAAAGTGTGACCAACCTGACTGTCAGTGGAGTCCAGGTAGATAAACTCAGTTCACGCTGACACAGGGAGTTGACATTTTAGTCCCTGTTTGTTACTTTACCTGGTGGCTTCCTGAACTCAATTATACTGTTATGGTCCAGTTTCATATAATTTACTTAGAGGAAAAACTCCAAGTACTTGAGATTAAGTGGGGAGGTAGTTTGTATATTTTCTTCCTCCTTTGGCTTCTTAGAAAAAAAGAAATTGGGCTGGAGAGATGGCTCAAGGGTTAAGACTCTGTCTTGAAATAGAAGGTCCTGGGCTGGAGAGGTGGCTCAGGGGTTAAGCCTCCGCCTTGCAGGCGGAAGGTCCCGAGTTCGGATCCCAGATCCCACGTATAGACGCCAGGCAGAAGCGGGGGCGGCCTGCGCTTCTGGTCCTGGTAGGGCGGAGCCTGTGAATCCCCGGGCAGAAGGAGATGGAGGCGTCCATGGTGGTTCACGAATTCGTCCGTGGTTCTACGCATACACAGACACACACACACACACAGACTCGCACGCACACATACACACGCATATGCACACAGTTGAATAAATAATAATAATAAAAAGAAAAAGAAATAGAAGGTCCTGAGTTTGGATCCCAGATCCCACATTTAAAAAAAAAAAAAAAAAAAAAGGTGGAAATAGCTGTGGCTAGTATTTCCAAGCCTAGAAGGCAGAGTCTGGGAATCCCCAGAGCAAAGCAGAAAGGAGGCAGAGCAATTCAGGATGGTTTCCTTGGGCCTCCATAGGCACACATAGTGCCCTCTGATACACACACACACACACACACATAAAAAATTTTTTTAAAGAAATAAACTGAGATTGACTTCTTCCTTGACAGCTGTACCTTGTGGACTCTGCCACTTGTGACTGTGGCTTTGACGCTTGCTCAACTAGATCATTAGCAAATATGGAACATCTGAATATACATCTGTGACTACAAGGCAGACTTTTAACATTTATGAGAAATGCTAATAAGTTGGGGAAAATGTAGAGTTAATTCACACCTAAATGGCTTTATAGGTGGCTTTTTCTTTAATCTTTTAGAGTGTTTTCTGGATGCTTCCTGCCAAGCAAAAAGCATTTGACTGTCATGGATGCCTTTAGTCCTAACATGAAAGTCCTGAACTGTGAGGTTCTCACCTCATGACGCAAGAGAGGTCACTGAATTCAAGGGATTACTGCCCGCAGATTGGAACACCCCCTGGAGAAGAGGCCTTCCCCACATTAGACCAGAAATGTCCGCTGCACCCCAAGCAGAACTGGTCAGATGCCGTGATCACAGATTTTATAGACTGAGCAGGAAACTAACTTTTAAGCCCCTCTGTCCTAGCAACATCTGAAGGAGTCAGAATTTCTGGATTGTACATCTCTGAGTGTCATTGACTTAATGATTTAAACAAACTGACTCCTGAAGCTTAGATTTCACAAAAGATTCCTCGTAAGGTGAAATCCCTTGTGAGGTTAAGATTAAGTGTAAGCATTCAAGCTTCTCAGGGACCTGGTAAAATAAGTTAAGAGTTCTGGTTATTTGGATCAGAGATAATTAATTATTATCTTTTGCAGATGGAATTGTCTGCTCTAGAAAAAGTCAAATCTACATGGATTAAAAACCAAGATGACAGCTTGACCGAAACAGATACTTTGGTAGGTATGGTTTAGTCTCCTGTTTAGCCAGTTCAGATAGTTTTGGTACCTTTATTAAAAAGAAATGCAGAAAGATATTCAAGTCTGCCTTGGAAATAAATTTTGCCTCTATCTGTGGGCTTGTGAATGTCCTGTGATCGCTGAAATACTGCCCGCAGATTGGAACACACTCTGGAGAAGAGGCCTTTCCCCACATTAGACCAGAAATGTCCGCTGCACCCCAAGCAGAACTGGTCAGACGCTGTGAGAGAGTTCTCTCACTGCCACCCTTTCTTCCGAAGAGTGCCAGCCAGTGTTTACCCAGTCTGTCACACTCCCAGCGTCCAGGCAGCTCTCCACATTAAGGCTCCACAGGTCCCTGGTCTGCTGTTCCTTCGGGAAGCTACTGGAACTGCCCTAGGAAAGCAGGCCAGAGCCCCAGGGAGTGAAATTGAATTCTGAGCACATGGTCTCTGTCATTTAGGCCCCTCTCCCGGGACAGCCACTCATGTACACCAGGGGCAAGAGTCCAGGGAGGTGCAGGGAGGTGAAGGGATGCAGATGGGAAGAGGACCTCTGAACTGTCCACATCTGTAGCATACGCGTACACAGAGGGATAGGTAACTGGCCATTGAACAGGAGAGGAAGGGCTAAGACAGGCAAATCTTAGGTTGATCCATCTAAAATTTCTATACTTTCACCTTATAATACACTAATAATACGAATAAGCTGCATTCATTCTTGCCCAGTGCTGTCCATACCATGCCGCATGTGACCACTGCTATTATCTCAAAATTCATATATTACTTCCTGATTAAAACTGAACAAATCTCAAACAGCATCTCAACTTAGTGTTGCCCAAAAATAAGCATGCCATAGGATTCCTGTGGCAAAATTTACCAGTGGCAGAAGTCAGTATACTTGGTACCTGTGGAATTGGAAATAGACATATAGTGAACCCTCTAGGTTGCTGGAATGTTGTTTTGATTATGCTAATGGTCCCTGGAGCTCTATTTATATAAAAATTCAAGTGCAGGGGCTGGAGAGGTGGCTCAGGGGTTAAGCCTCTGCCTGGCAGGCAGAAGGTCCTAAGTTCAGATCCTAGACCCCACGTATAGACGCCGGGTGGAAGCGGGGGAGGGGGGCTGCGTTTATGGTCCTGGTAGAGCAGAGCCTGTGAATCCTGGGGCAGAGTAAACGAGGTGGTGGAGGTAGTCCATGGTGGTTCCCGAATTTGCCCGTGGTTCTACACACACACACACACACACACACACACACATATACATACATACATACACACATGCACACATGCACAACTGAATAAATAAATAAATAAATAAATTTTTAAGAAATTTCAGGTGCAGACTGGGAGTATAGTTAGAATGCTTGTCTAGTATACTGAATTCCATCCCCAGAAAAAAAAAATCTGAAAAGCTGCAAGAATCCTGCCTCAAACAAGATAGAAGGCAAGGACCAATACCATGGTTATCCTCTGACATTCATATATGGTATAGCACACATGTATCCATATCCACACACAGAAATATAGAAACTTTCAAGTTCATTTTTAGATATGAGTACTTTGTAAAAGTTATTTCTTGGATGAACAAATTTTATATTTCATTTATTTATTTATTTTTCGTGTGTGTGCCTCTGTCTCTGTGTGTGTGTATCAGAGGGCACTGTGTGTCCCTCTGGAGGACCAAGGGTGACTTTGGGAATCGTCCTCCTTGCTTCACTCTGGGATTTCCCAGACTTTGCCCACAAGGGTCAGAAGTGCATGCTGCCACTGTTTCTGTCTGGCTTTTTTACATGGGACCTGGGATCTGAACTCAAGACCTTCTGCTTTCGAGGCAGAATCTTAATCCCTGAACGATCACTCCAGTCCCTGAACGAATATTTTTAAAAATATGAAGGCTAAGCAGGCAAATGCAAGAAACTAAGAAGGCACATGGGGAGAACAGATTTTCTAGATGCAAGTATATTAGAAAATGGAGGTGAAGTGGCAAGGATTAGGGGATTAATGAAGGCCAGGTCAGTGAAGGCCCCAAAGGGCCACTGAAGCAGGGCAGGACTGTTGGTTTGGTTGGTATCCTGTCCTCCTGTGATGCCCTTTGTGCTTTGGGAAGACAACCTGGTATAAGCAGTCAGGGTGGTGTCAGGAGAAGTGAGGCTCCTGATGATGATTAAAATTGATTTAGGAAAGGCAAAGGTCTGAACCCAGAGAGTGAGAGGAGGGGGCATTGTGAGAGGTGGTCAAGGTTAGGCTGAAAGGAGGCCAGACAAGAATTACATCTGGTTAAGACCAGAGTAGTGGTTCCAAGGCAGATTCAGGAATGCTGCTAGATCCTGACAGTGTTCCAGACCACAGGCTCTTCCTTGAGAAGTTAGGGAGATGCAAGCAGACCTCCCCTAGTCTACCTGACACATGGCCAATCATGTCACTCTCTCATGTGCTGACAAGCCAGCATAGATAGAGCAAAGATGTGTGGAAGTACTCTGCTAGTTAAGAGTAAAATAGAAATATTAGACCCATGTGCTTCCACCAGAAAGATAGCCAATCCTCCAGTTGGGATATCCTGCTGCAGAGGCTCCTGGACAGATACACATGAGAGGTTAACCTTTGCTTCCTTCCTTGGGGCAGGAAATCTCTGACCAGGACATGTTTGGAGACGTGACTACGAGTCTGATAGTGCCCGAGAAAGTCAAAACTCCTATGAAGTCTAGCAAAACAGATCTGCAGGGCTCTGCCTCTCCCAGGTACTTCAGACTAGAGGGAAGTAAGAGCGCAGACTGTGCCCGTACCCAGCACAGGCCGTGGGTCTGGGGCTGGAAGGAAGAGAAGGGATAATTTGGACTTATGTGGCTTTGGGGTTGGAAGAACTGTTAACTAATCTCCTTCCTGCTGCCATCAGCAAAATGGAAGGAACACACACGCCCCGACAGAAAAGGAGCACTCCCCTGAAGGAGCGGCAGCTCTCCAAGCCGCTGAGTGAGAGGACCAACAGCTCTGACAGCGAGCGCTCTCCTGACTTGGGCCACAGTACACAGGTACTTGCGAGGGTCTCCCCACTGCCTGGATTTCATCTGTAGAGACACTTGAAGTGCTGGAACTGGGAAGCTTGCTAAGTGACCTATGTTAGAGAAGGCCACCACATTTATTATTCTCTGTGGAATTGGGTTTTTCTCTGATTCATGGAGAGCAAGGGTACGAACAAGAACTGCTGGGATTGCTTCCCTACTATGAGCTGCAAGAGTCTTCTCAGGCCTTTCTTGGGCCGCTGTCAAGCCTGAAGGTAGCTGTAGAAGATGTAGGAAGAAACCAGACTGGGGCAGTGTATCTCTCTGTAGCACTGGTTTGGGACATAGAGAAGCTGCCTTAGTTGGTTGCTGTTCTACAGTCAAGAGCAGGTTTTCCCGATAAACATTGTAGAGAGGCAAGTTTGGGTCAGTATGATTTCCTGAATCTGATGTTATTACAAAGCTACAAATGAACCAGAGACTAGAATAGCCCAGCACCTGGGGCGAGATATTGTCCTTCTGACTAATGACTGTTCCTGAAATACCTTTGTTCTCTGGGACTGTGGGCCCCATACAGTGCCTGCTGCCACTCTCATTATTTCTCTCCCCACTGCCCTTGCTGCTCTTTTCCAAGCACCTGCTCAGCTCTCACTCTTGCGCCCTGCCACCCTGGGGTCTTTCAGGAGAAACCGCTTCGTCCCAGCTATAGGCTCTGCCCAGAACGACCGTTGCTGTAGTTTTGTTCCTCTACATTATTCTCCAAGGACTGCTCCTTCTTATCACCACTTCTGCCAGCCAGTGGGAAACAGTTTCCTACACAAGTTCTTATCTCGTAGAGTCAAAGGTTCTCCTCTTCCCATCCTGGGCAGCATCTAACACTTGTCCCTGCAGATCCCGAGAAAGGTGGTATACGATCAGCTGAATCAGATCCTCGTGTCCGATGCAGCCCTCCCAGAAAACGTCATCCTGGTGAACACCACTGACTGGCAGGGCCAGGTAGAGGATCGAAGGGCATGGGATGGGAGTTCTGCTGAGCTTGGGGTGTACAGCTGAAGCAACAGCAGGGAAGGGGCGGCATGAGAGACAGGGGAGGATTGTTTCTCCCCATCCCACCTGAGCTAAATCCAGGGCTCTGGGTTCTGTCCTTTGTTTAGCCCATGGGATCTTTGAGCATTTTTTCCATACCTCAGCTCCTAGTCTGTTAGAGAGAGAGAAAGAACAGAAAATAAGCAGCAAGCATTCTGTCTGACCTGCCTTCCAAAGTACATGGGCATTAGCCAGCACTCACAATGGGGAAGGCATGAAAGCACTGAGTGCTGGAAAGTGCCAGGGGCACTACCCCTGATTTCCATAAGGTGATTCAGCCCTGCTGCACCCTACCACCATCTACCCTGACACTGGCAATGCCTGGTCTTGGTGATATTCAAGGCCCTTAATCATCCTTGCCCCCTTTTCGTGGTCAGTATGTCTCCACAGGGTCTGTCATATCCTCTTAGACACAGCTTGGAAACCTCATCACCTCTGCCCACTGGTGAGAGGCCAGGAGTCCTGCAGCCCAGCCTGGGGCTCGCTTGCCTCCAAGCTCCCGTGGGAGTGATGTAACTCACATGTGCCCTTCCTTCTCCCCTAGTATGTGGCCGAACTGCTCCAGGACCAGCGGAAGCCTGTGGTGTGCACCTGTTCCACGGTGGAGGTTCAGGCTGTGCTGTCTGCGCTGCTCACCAGGATTCAGCGCTAGTAAGGGCTCTGGCCTCCCCTTGTTCCTCTGCCTAGTCCTTCACCTTACTCCTAGCACTGGTAATCCCTCTTGCTTCTTCTGACCAGGAAGCTGTATCTGTCTCCTGCTGTGTGCTTGGGGCAGAGCAGACTGCATGCAGTATTTGATGCCCCAACAGAATACCAGCTCCTGAGCTTTCTGACCTCACCCCAGACTTCTGCCGTATCTTGACTTGCCTCATTTCCCCAGGACTTTCACAAAGATCTGTCCCTGTTCTCTCAACTCAGTGTTGGGGAGTCAGCATCTCCCCATCCAAAAGAGCTACCTTAGAAAGGCTGGTGGCGCTACCCATGTGATGGACAACAAAGGGGAGGTGTCTGGGCCTGAACTACTGCAGACCCTTAGCAGCACTGCCAGCTTGTTCTGGTTTGCCTCCACCTTCTCCCTAGGCAGCTGCTGCCCCCTGAGCTGCCCTGTGTCACTTTGTGGGTCTCTTCCACCTGTGGCTTGTGGAGGTGTGTGAAGTCAGAGCTTGAGGCCTGCCCCGAGCAGGATCCTGGCAAGTCCTAAGGATGGTGTTTGAAGATCCCTTTTCTCCCCAGCTGCAACTGCAACTCATCCATGCCGAGGCCAGTCAAGGTGGCAGCCGTGGGAGGCCAGAGTTATCTGAGCTCCATCCTCCGGTTCTTTGTCAAATCCCTCGCCAGCAAGACCCCTGACTGGCTGGGCTACATGCGCTTCCTCATCATACCCCTTGGTAAAGTCCGACTATTTCCAGGAGGGCTGTGTCAGACCTGGTTTCTACCCCAGGGTGGGGGAGTAATCCTGGGACAGGATGTCAGAGGGCCGTGACTGGGGACAGCTGCTCTCCTGCTGCACCTGCTAACCACCTTCTCGTTTCCCTCCTCCAGGTTCTCACCCAGTAGCAAAATACTTGGGTTCAGTTGATAGCAGATACAGCAGTACCTTCCTTGATTCTGGCTGGAGGGACCTGTTTAGTCGCTCAGAGCCCCCAGTGTCAGGTAAGAGCCCCTTCTAAGGGACTTGCCCCCAAGAGTGAGGCACCTGGTTCCCCTAGGCAGCTGATGTGGACGTATTCTGCCTACTTGCGTGGCTCCTCCCTCTCACCCGGTATAGCTCTCCGCAAGGTGACCTCTGCACCCAGAACTTAGGAGGGCTTTTATGAGGGACTGTGGGCTGTCCACTGAGATGGACAGACATTTCCCTCCTGGCTTTCTACAGAACCATTGGACGTGGTGGGGCGCGTGATGCAGTACGTCAATGGAGCAGCCCAGACACACCAACTGCCTGTGGCTGAAGCCATGTTGACCTGCAGGCATAAGTTGTAAGTTTAATTTAAAGCAGGTTGGGTAGGTTCAGGGAACCTTTAGTCCTTCCAGTTTTTATATTCTCCTTCCCCACACCGCACATCCTGTCACAGGAGCTCAGGAGAATGTGAATGTCCTTCACTGCCTCCATGCAGATGCTCCTCCTTGCTCTAGGCTGGAGGATGGGTGGCGTCCTCTGCACAGTCTCCCCCTTCAGCCTGCGGTGCAGCAAGGCCCCGACCACAGTGTAGTGTGGAAAGTTTATTTCCCCACCGCTTTTCTCAGTCAAACACACTAATCGTAAAGTTTTCTTGTCTCCCAACAGCCCTGATGAAGACTCCTATCAAAAATTTATTCCCTTCATTGGTGTGAGTACTACTGAAACCCCTCCTCGGATTCCACCTCCTGCCTTCTCTGTATATATGAAGGGAAAAGATTTACATAGACCAGTGATTCTCCTGGGATTAGACCTTGCTCCTAGAGGTTTCTGGCAACCTAGAAACATTTTTCATCATAGCTGGTAGTCCAGTGAGTAGACTTCTTCCAGTGCCCAGGACAGTCCCCATGCTGGAGAACAATCCAGCCTAGAGGTCCATGACACAGGTGGGAAAATCCTCAGCTAGAACTTGTTTTGTTTTTCTTTTTGTTGGGTTTTTATTTGTTTTTCGAGACAGGGTCTCATGCATCTCAGCCCAGTCTCAACCTCTCACTGTAACCAAAGATGGGCCTTGGACTTGTGGTCCTCCGCCTTGGCTTCCGGAGTGCTGGAGTTACAGAAGGTCCATCTTTCCCAGATCATAAATTTCCTGATTATTCACTTCTGTTTCCCACTTACCAAACTAGATTTAGGGCCTTGGACCACTGAAGCTGGTCTGTGGTATCACTTCTCTAGGCTCAGAGAAGAGGAAGTAGCCTCAGAAATATGGAGCATGGAGCTGGGGAGATGGCTCAGGAGTTAGAGCGTTTGGATCCTCAGATCTCATGTATAATGTTAGGCAGATATGGCAGTGGCCTGTAGTGCTGGCCCTGGAAGGCAGAGCTGGCAAACCTCAGAGCAAGAAATAAGGTAGAAGAGCAGTCCAGAATGATTCCTGATGTCATCTTTGGGACTTACACAAGCTTGCACAAGTGCCCTGTTGTACATACTCCTGCATGCGCATGCATACGCACACACACACAGTGCATGCATAGGAAAGGAAGAAGGAAGAATCTTACAGGTATCTTTGGTATCAAATATATTGGGCTTTAATCTATTTGTTTGACAATAACTGGGTCTCAGGCACCTGAGGGAAGTCCCAGAAAGCCAGCCTCCCCCTGCCCAGGGCTAAAAACTGTTGTTTGCTGTCTAAAGGTATTATGATTTCCCTTTCATCTTGCACTGCAATCTTGGGATTCCTTATACCTTTTAGAGAAGGGCAGAACAGCTGTGGACTTAGGTTCCCATTGTCCCTGATTGCTGAACATCCAAGACAGAATCTTTTTTTTTAATTTTTTTATTATTATTTATTCAATTGTGTGTGTGTGCGTATGTATGTGCGCACACATGTGTGTATGTATGTGTGTAGAACCACGGACGAATCGCGAACCACCATGGACGCCTCCACTTCCTTCTGCCCCGGGATTCACAGGCTCCGCCCTACCAGGACCAGAAGCGCAGGCCGCCCCCGCTTCCGCCTGGCGTCTATACGTGGGATCTGGGATCCGAACTCAGGACCTTCTGCCTGCAAGGCAGAGGCTTAACCCCTGAGCCACCTCTCCAGCCCCCCAAGACAGAATCTTAAATGAGCTCAGCGAAAGAGATGAACCAGCTTCCTCTGGATTTGCCACTCATCCAGCTGGTGTGCTGCCCAGGGCTGGCCCAGATGTCAGGGAACAGAACCCCCACCTGTCACTCAACCCACAGGAGATAGTCACCAAGTTGTCTTAGCTGCATCCTTTTCTGGCCAGCGGAGGCCCCTCCATCCTCTCCAGAATTCTCTTCCAGGAATGTCAAACTCCTGAGGCACACCCCCCGCCCCCCATGAGTACTTCACATTCCAAGAAAGTAAGAACTAGGAGAGCTTACATCCCCACCTTCAGCAGTTCATGTGGTTTAGCATAGAGTCTAGCCATCACAAGACCCCCTGTTCCAGTAGACTCCAGCCACTATGGTCTTAGAAGAAAGCAGAAAGGATACTTCAAGGTGGGCTTTGCCTTGGCCCCCAGAGGCGAGTGTCACAGGCCACCCTCAACTGAGCTAGGCTTCTGTTTCCTTCCTTCCTTTCTTCATGGTGTTAGAGGTGGAGCTCAGGGCTTCCCACCAGGCTCTGCTGCTGAGCTGAACCCCTAAACCCCCAGATGGAGTTTTTTTCTTCCCGTAGCTCTTGAGCCCAGTGCTGCTCCAGATGTATAAAGACTTTGAGAACTTCTGACTAGACACCATGTGATTATGGCCATGGTGCTGGTCACCTCTTTCTGTCAGCTTGGAGCCTGCTGCCCTGACAGAGGATGTAACACATCTCCCTCCCCCTAGGTGGTGAAAGTAGGCCTTGTTGAAGACTCGCCCTCCACAGCAGGTGAGCCGGGGCTCCTTATGTCTCTGGGTTAGGGTCACACTTCCTCAGTTTTCTCCATCTGACCAGATGTGGTAGAACAAGCAGAATCTGAGAAGGAAGGTCTTGCTGCTCAGGAGAACCAGGGGCTAAGGAGGAAAGCCGTGCCACCACTGAAAGAGGACACACCTCACGCCTGTGTAGCCTCTGCCAACTGTGTCTATTCCCTTGACAGGAGATGGGGACGATTCACCTGTAGTCAGCCTTACTGTACCCTCCACATCACCACCGTCCAGTTCAGGCCTGAGCCGAGATGCCACAGCCACTCCTCCCTCCTCCCCATCCATGAGCAGCGCCCTCGCCATTGTGGGGTAAGGTTGTCTAGACCTATATGTCCTGCCATGTCCCCCTAACAGGACCTGGCACCCTGACTCCTCAAGCATGGCATGCTGACACAAGGCAGCCATGCTGACACAAGGCAGCCATGCTGGGCATGAACACTGGTTTGAATTCACAAAAGCCAGTGACTGTGGTGATGCTTGTCACCATCTGCTCTGCATGCTGGCAGTGTTGGAAGGGTAGTGCTGGCACAGTAGCCCTGTGGAAACTGAAGTGTGGTGCAAGTGTCTTGGGGTGGGTTGCTATGCTGAAGGAGCCATGGGGCTTGGGAGTAAAGATCTGGGCGGTTCCACCGTGTCTCCTATGCTGACCTGAGCAAGTCACTGAGCTTCCGTTCCATCTTCTGTCCATGCGGTGAATGCGCCACCTCACAGGGCTGGTGTGAGACTGAAAAAACGAGTGTAGCGTGTGATGTGCTTCACTGTGGTGCCTTCTGCAGACTCCACATTCCGCCTATGGTGCAGATCTTCTAACTGAGATTATCAGAGGGGTGGAAGTAAGATGTTCTTTAGGCTCTCGGGTATTTAAAGGTCAAGTAGAGGCCAGGAAACTTTTCCCACCACGTCTGAGGGAGAGCTGGCAAGGGTAGCCATGGGAGGGGCATAAAGGACAAGAGACAAGAGAAAAGAGGGCCATGACCAGGCACAGGAGACAGCACCTCTGTGACCACTCTTCTGCTTTTCCTTTTTCCTTCCTAGCAGCCCCAAAGAGGGAGGCGTTGGCCAGTGACTTTAACTCGCAAAGAAGGCCCTGGCTTGAAGCTTCAATCTCCATCCTTGTCCTCCCTCTTCACATTGTCCTTCATGGTCTCCCACTGTCCGGGGACCATATAGGAACATATCACATTCTGCCCCAGAGACCTGGAACTTCCAGGCTTCTAGGAAGTCTGTTTTTCTAGTTCACCCATCTATCTAGTATAGATTCAAGAACCACAGAACCAACCCTTACCTTGACCTCTTTTCTCATCCAGTTTGAGCTTGTTTTTTTAATGGAGCAACTGAAATGAAGCAGAAGGAAAAATCAGATGACTTTCATAGCCTGGGTACCTATTGTGTCTGACGCCTCCTTTCAAGAAAACACCCCCCCATCCCAAGCTAAAATTATCACTGAACTAAAAGTGCTGTACATAAAGCAGAAGCGTAGGCAGCACCCATTGGCTCCTAAGGCTGTCTCAGCGACGACAGGGCTTCAGCCTGCTGGCTGCCTCTCTCCAGCACTCTGCCTACTTTGGGCCCAGGATTTGTTTATGGGCATGCGTGTGTGTGTGTGTATTTTGTGCACATATGTATGTTTGTGCTTTGTGCACAAGCGTATCTATACATGTGTTCATACCCTTGTGTGTGTCTGTATACACGTTTGTGTATGCTTATACATGTGTGTGCATGTTTGTATACATGTGCATGTGTGTATATGTGTATGTGCACGTTTGTGTTCATATATATGTTCGTGTATGTGTGTGGTTGTGTTTGTCTTCTTCATTCTATGACAGTTTGGTGTGATTCCCTTACTGTGCCTTGGACTTTATCCTCTCCTGGCTGTGTTCTCAGACCTCTCTGATTCTCCATGTCCACGTAAGCCACGTCTGTGTGTGGCTAAAGGGAACAGAGTCATCTGTTCTACTGGATGGCCTTCTCCATCTCCTGCTCCCAAAGGCACTGAGAACAAACATCTTATTTTCATTTCTTTTTTCCAGGAGCCCAAATAGCCCATATGGCGATGTGATTGGCCTCCAGGTGGACTACTGGCTGGGCCACCCTGGGGAGCGAAGGAGGGAAGGTGACAAGAGGGACGCCAGCTCCAAGAATACACTCAAGAGTGTCTTCCGCTCAGTGCAGGTTTCCCGCTTGCCCCACACGGGGGAAGCCCAGCTTTCTGGAACCATGGCAATGACTGTGGTCACCAAAGAGAAGAACAAGAAAGGTAAGCGCCCCTGAAACCAGGCTGATGGGCTGCCAAGACCCTACCAGATTCTGTGGTGAAGTCTGGAACAGAACCTGTCTTTGGGTAGGGTGCATGTGTTAGTATATGATCTCAAGTCAGCCGGCCTCACCTGGACACGTTTCCTCCATGACCCTGCAGCAGAACGCTATACACATGCTAAGAGACGCTCTAGATACTTGATGGAAGAACACAACTATCTTTTAAGGATGGTGGGAAGCTGGGCATAGTGGTGTACACTTATAACCCTGGCATTTAGAAGATGGGGCAGGAGGATCCCAAGTTCAAGGCCAACCTGGTCCACACAGTAAGACCCTATTCCAAACAACCACACCGAAAAGAAAAAATGATAGATGAATGGCAACACATTCTATTCTGAAAAAGGGCAGAATTATGGGGTGACTGTGGGGCTTGTACATCAAGAGAGTGAGTCAGAAATCCCCACAAGCTAGGCTGCTGCTGTCCCAGCCAACTGGACCCTCGCAGCTCTGGATGTATACCTGAAGCAGGTGAGCAGTGACCCCAGATTGGCCTCTCTGAAAGCTCCAAGGCAGCTGGGCCTCTTCCTGTGTGCACCTCTTCCCTGCAGTCCCCTGGGGACTCAGCAGCAGCTGCACAGGCTGCAGCCAAACCCAACACCAGCCTGAGCATCAGCCTCCTACCAGCGGCCCAGCAGGGTCTGCACCACTTAGCCTTCCCAAAGTGGAGCTAGCTGGGACACTCGCACATCTGGGGCAGCTCTTGTGAAAGCACTTGGTGCTGTATCACTCCTCAGCCACAGGCTTGGTGACCCCTACAGGGAGGAAGGTCCTGTCCCAAAGTGCCCAGGACACTCCAGCTGGAAGAGGCTTCACTGTGTAGATGAAGACAAGCCAGGGAGCGGCGCGGGATGTTTGCCAGAGTGGTGCAGGAACTTGAGATCTGATAGTCCCCCTACAACTATGGCCAGGAAGCACAGGGGAGGAGAGTGGTCTTTTGCAAATTACCTCCCCAGCAAGAAGGGGCAGGGAAAGAAAGGGGTGGCTGCTTCCCTAGGGCTGTGATAGCAGTAATTCCTGCTGCCTTTGCAGTGCCCACCATCTTCCTGAGCAAGAAGCCCCGGGAAAAGGAGGTGGATTCTAAGAGCCAGGTCATTGAGGGCATCATCCGCCTCATCTGCTCTGCCAAGCAGCAGCAGACCATGCTGAGAGGTATAATGGTGGTGATGAGGGCGGGGGCGGTAGGGGGGTTTGATCTCAGCTACTCCATGACGGCTCCCTTCCTTGTCACCTCAGTGTCCATTGACGGAGTAGAGTGGAGTGACATCAAGTTCTTCCAGCTAGCAGCCCAGTGGCCCACCCACGTCAAGCACTTTCCAGTGGGACTGTTCAGTGCCAGCAAAGCCACCTGAGGCCCTGCCTCCCAACCACTCTCCTCCTGGCACTGCCACCCAGCCTCACCGCCTGCAGGCAGGGGGAGGCCAGCAGGCCTGAGCCCAGACCCCCTTTCCCAGAACTGGGGCCTGCCTCTCATGCCCAGTCCCAAAGGACACTGCCGCTGAGGATGCTGCCCTCCCTGCTCACTGCCCAGCCCATCACTGGACTGCCCTCCTTCCTCTTCCTCCTCGGCACTTCTTCCTCTTCCTCAGACTCAAGGCAGGGTGATTCTGCCTTCTTGTGCCCATACTCCAGAACCAAATCCTCTGGACCTTCTTTCATCCACTTCTCCCACTTTGGCACTGGCTCCTTCCTGGAAATAGAAAACCCGGACTCTTCGCACACAGGAGAACCCAGCTCCCGGCTCTTGTTTTCTAATGCCCTACTGCCACCTATCCTGCCTTCCAGTGAGGCTGGACCCTCTTCCCACTCCTGTGAGGACCTCATCTGCCCCCACAGCTTCTCAGTGGAAGGGGCACACCTGAGCATCATTGTGTGTTTCTGAGATGGAAGGGCCTTCCCAATCTCCGTGCACGACTCCGGCAACTTGAGGTCCTTGTAGGTGTCCTGTGTTCTGAGCATCTCTCTAGCTGTTCGCAACTCGTCCTACCCTTGTGGCTTCCTTCCTTGTTGATGATGCTCTTCCCTGTGCCTCCCAGCCCCCACCTAGTACAGCTCTGCCTGACTTCAAGAAGTGGGAGGCAGGTCCCCCAACATATTTTCTGTGACTCCACTCTGTGTCTTCCTTACCCTATGTCAACTTACCTCCCCCTCCATGACAGGCAGCAAGCAGGGGCTCATCCCCACCCACAAGGTCTCCCTCCCTGTGCGTGGATGGGTCGGAGGGCCACCTAAGTGTCCCTAGCAGGGTGATCAGGGCACAGATCCAGCCCGGCCCCCAGGCCCTCCGATACTGGAGTTTCTCCATTGCCCTCTTGCTGCTCTCTAGAAGTGTGGCATGGAATTCACTTTGAACATGTTTTTCTCATTTCCCTGCCTCCCCAAGCTCCTCCAGCCCTCCCCACTGCCTGGCACTGCTGGGCCTGAGAGCAGATGGGGTGGGAAGACTGGGGCCATGTTGGATTTTTCATTCAATAAACTGGTGATTTCTTACCAACTGCCTTGGGCTTGTGCCCCTTACTGTGTCATTACAGCCATGTACCCTCTCAGCAGGGTGTGGCATGAGTCTAAGCTCGAACCAGGTGGGAAAATGCTTGTTTTCTCCTTGGTGCAAACAGGCTCAAAGGATCCTCATCCAACATGAAGCAGATAGACATTGGGCCAGGTAGGTGCTGTTTCTGGAAATACTGATCCCATTTTTCTCCAGAACCAACCACCCACAAGCTTTCCAAGGCAGTGGCACGAGGGGCAAGTTCCTAGGGGTCTGGATTCCTTCGTTGTGCCTTTTCTCCCTGGTCCTTGACCTGGGATGGAAGCTGTCGTAGCCTGTGTCCTGGGGTCTTCCCCACACTACCAGACACCTGTAAACAGTCTCCCCCAGAAGTGCCTTAGGAGGGGGGAGGCTGTCATCAGCCTCAGGTAGACTCCCCGCATTCTGTGGTCAAGTGCTCTGCTATAGAGAGGCTACGGACCCATCTGTGACCTGCAGCACACTTCCTAAGCTCAGAAGGTCAAGATGACGCCTACCTTGGGGAGAAGAATGCACCACACCTCAAGCCTCTAGAGAGGGAGCCCAGGAGCCAGCCCAGCACCTCTGACCCACAGAGGGTGACCTCGGAGGGTGGATGGCGGTGAGTGAACTCCACCAAGTAGAGCTGCCACCCTTCTCCACTTCGCACTTGCTTCAGGCTGTGTTCCTTACAGCAGTTCTAGGCCAGGCCAGTCACTGCTGACCTAGCTGCTGGGTCCAGAGTTGACTTCATTCAAGTTTAATCATGCCCACCCTGACCACCTCTCCACTCTTCTCAATGGTGAGAAGGTCAGAAAGCTGCTGGGTTCTGTGAAAGCTGGAACTCGCTGATGGAATGGATGCTAGATAATAAAGGGGCACCCCTAGGGGTCTGGTGAGATGGCTGACTGGTTAAAGCAAGCAAAAGGTCCTGAGTCCAAATCACCAGAGGACCACAATGCTGATCCTCCCTCTACACAGGGCTTCCCCGCGGGCGTCTCCTGCTGCACCCTCAGCATCAGCCTGGCCACTTGAGAAGCCTGTGTTCTGGCATTCTGACTTTATGTTCTGTTCCCCTTCAGCCCTGAGTGAGCTCACTGGGCCCATGGCAAGCATGCGCTGTACTGAAGAGACTCCTACGAGTGAAGGGGAAGGCTGCTGAGAACTTTGGGATCCTGATTTTGATTTTTGCTGTTTGTTTTTGTGTGTTTGCATGTGGCTGCGTGTAAATGTGGGATGGCCCTTGAGTGTGTGTGCCTGTGGATGCCCAAAAGTGACATTAGAAAGCATCCTGGATTACTCTGCCTCCTTATTACTTTGTTCTGGTGTTCCAAAGTTCTACATAAGGCTGGAAGTGCAGGTCTTTTTTATGTAGGATCTGGGGATCTGAACTTGGGTCCTTTTGCTTGCAAGGCAAAGGCTTTATCTCCTGAGCCATGTTCTCAGCTGCCTGGGTTATTCTTTCATTATATAGGATGCAATCCATTAGCAAGTCCCTAACTTTTCAATCCATTAGCAAGTCCCTAGCTTTTCCAGAGCCAAGCAGCCTCTTGACCTCAACACCAAATTGTCTGTCTGGATGTTACAATGAACTCTTTGCTTCCTGTCCTCTGCGCTCCATGCTGCACCCAGAGAGAATATAACCAGTGCCAGCCACATACTCTCCACCCCTCTAGGACTAGGATCCAAGGCTCTAGCATGGCTTCCAAGGCCCACTTGACCTCCCCCAATAGCTACTCAATCTGATCTAGTCTTCCCCTCCCCCCGACTCTGTGCCTCCTGCACATAAGGACACTTGCTTCCAAGCCTTTCATCTTGTCATCTTGTTCCTGCCCCCAAGTCCCTGCAACGAGCACAATGAGGCTCCTGCTTGGCCCATCACAGGTGCCCAGGAAATGTTTGTTCACGGAATAAAGATCCTCCTGTTGCTGCTGCTAGAATGAGCCCCTTATCCAGAAAAGACTTTGAACGAATGCTCAGTTTTTTTCTTGTGGGCCTGGGGAACTAGTTAGACTCCAACTCAAAGCCAAAGAGAAGGATAGAGATGTGCAGGAATGAACAGTTCCTCCTACAACAGGTTACAACTCAACTCTAGCTTAGACCTTAAAACAGCTCTGCCCTGACACTGAGGGCACATGACAGTCCCCAGGTTGCTAGAGACAACCTCTAAAGGCAGGGGATGCTATTTCGTTGTAGGCATGGAAGAAGCTCTATCTAGCCCATACCAGGTCAGACTGGCTGTGCTTTTAATCTCAAAAAAAAATTGCAACGATAGTACAAGAGGCTGACAAGATGGCTAAGCAGGTAAAGACACTTGTTGCACAAGCTTGACAACCTCACTTCCATCCCCAGAACCCACCTAAAAGTAGAAGTAGAGAACTAACTCCACAAAGCTGTCCTCTGAACTCATACACATACAATATACATAATACTAAAATTTGGGGGCTGGAGAGATGGCTCAGGGGTTAAGTCTCTGCCTCACAAGCAAAAAGACCAGAGTTCAAATCCCATGTAAAATGCTGGGTGGATCAGCTCTGGAGGGTGGAGCCTAGAAAACCCAGAACACAGCAAAAAAGAGGTAGAGCAATCCAGGGTGACTCCTGAAGTCACCCTTGGACCTCCACAGGCACTTACAGTCAAGTGTCCTCTACTGCACTGAAACGCACACAAAAAAGAACAAGGTAGTTGAATATACTGCCCCCCATTACCCTGACTGAGAATAGTCTATATACAGGTCCTATTAACCCAATAGTGATACATTATTCTTAACCCAAGTTCATATTTTATGCACTTTCTGCCAAAGGATGGAGAGCAACATAAGAAGCAGAAAAATGGGTTGGAGTGGTCAGCAAACAGCTGAAGTCTAGCAAGGAGGTGCACGTGCACAATCAGGGCACCCAGGAATCTCAGCAGAAGACTACAAGTGCAAAGCCAACCTGTGCTCCATCACTCCAAACAGTTTTGGGCTACACGGGAACTCTGTCTCAAAGAGAAAGGGAAGACACGTATACATAAGGAAAAAGAAAAAGAATAGGGCTGAAAGAGGTCAAGAGCTGAACTGGCGTCGGCCCTGTGGTGAGCAGATGGTAAGACATCTCTGCAGGAGGTTGGACACAGGATGCGTTCAGGCTAGAGGCATGGATGCCGTGCTATTCTGAGTGAAGACTGAAAAGAGATTTGGCTAGAGCGAGAATCTGAGCTTCCTTTGCGTGTGGGAGAACTGTGGAGACACACACAGCAGTTGACGTCCCTCTCTCCTGACCACACAGGCTCTTCTTGTCAGTCACCAACGTCTGGCACTTGCTTCTGGGGCACTTACCTTTATATTTGCTGCCTCATTTGTTGCTTTTTTGCATCTCCAGTGTTTTTTCTTCAACAACTCCCCAAGCAGAGACCGTCCTATAGTCTACTTTTCTTTTTTTCTGCACACCTCCTTCTTCGCAGCCCAGGGTCTGTCAGACAGCAAGCTTGTTGATGCTGACGCACCTACGGCCAAGAGTGTCTGCTGTGCAAAAGACTTGTTGTGAAAGCTCTGTGCGGTCTCACGTGTGCTCTCTGAGATGCAACTAGAGGGGGTTAGGAAGCCCTCGGAGGAGGACACAGGTGGGTCAACAAAGCATGCCTCCGGCTCAGGAGGCTGCCAGCAGATGGGGCTTTGTGCTCAGTGGAGTCGACCCCTTTCCTCCCCAGGAGCAGGGCAGCAAGGCTTCTAGCCTGAAGGGAGCTTGTGGATTGACCCTGTGACTGCCGGGAAAGACACCAGAGGCCTCAGAAGAGAGAGCTCAGGGCAGACCTGAACGTGGCTCAGTGGCAAAAACAGCTGATAGCCAGAGCTGTTCACAGGAAAGAGACAAGGTTCCCAAGGACCTGCCAATCTTGAGCACTTGCCGATGAATCACAGAGGTTTCAAATGCCATTAGACCCTTGGAGAAAGTGCCCCAACCACTTCAAAGAAGAGAAGGAAGTGTTGGGGAGGGAGGCAGGGACTGTGAGAAAGCAGATTTCAGAAGGGTGGGATGGAGCGGTAGGAGTAATTTTGATACAATACCAAAAGTAACAGGAACGACTTCCCCAGGCCTGGAACAGGGTGGGCTCGTGAGTGCTGCTGAGCAGCAGAGACAGCAGGCAGAGCTGAATCACCACTACACACCGAGTCCTTCCTTCCTTTAGTCTCCATTTGCTGAGCAGCCATCACAGCCTGGCAAGAGACCAGCAGGAGGAGTGGGGGAAGAACAGGGCAGAGCAGGACGAAGTAACAGTCTTCTCTCAGAACAGCACAGTGTAATCCTCAGACCAGATAAAAAAGGCAAGAGGCCAACAAGAGCCGAACAAGGCAAGGTTAAGCACCGAAAGCAAGATAAGGGCCTAAGTGAGGGAAAGGTCCAGTCTTCTCTCCCCTGAGAAGCACAAAAGACACTGCCAAAGCCGGCTGCGAGTTAGTAGAAAGGCTAAAGCTAGAAATCCACAAAAGCCACAGAGGTCCCTTGAGATAGCTAGAAGATGCTCGCAAACCAGATGACCTGGGTTCAATTTACAGAAGCCCACATGGTGGGAAAGAACCGATTTCTAAAAGTTACTTAACTTCCATCCATACATATGCATTCATTCTCTCTCTCTCTCTCTCTCCCCCCCTCTGTGTCTCTCTCTCTCACACACACACACACACACACACTGACTCAAATAAATAAAACATTTTTTTAAAGCCACAGAAAGATTGAGCACTGTTCTTTATTTACCTAGGACAAGATGATTTTAAAAACAAAAAAGGAACATGCATCTTTATCAGATGGAAGCGAGCCCAGGGAAGGGGCAGGGCGGTGGGCGTATGCTTGCACCTGGATGTGCTGCGTGTAGAGATGGGCCTGTGGATCCACGTGGAGTATATGGACAGTAGGTGTCTCTGCCACTGGGGAAATCTGTTCAGGCTGCAGGTTAAGCGTGCACCCTGTGTTAGTCTTGGGCTTGGACAGGAACTTGGCCTCCATTCTGCTGACCTTTATTCCACGCAGTAGTTTCCCACACACACTCAGTGACAGATTACCTCAACAAGAGGTTCAGGAGGGAAGTACTGACCACTGGGAGTCTCAGCTGGCCAAGAACAACGGGATAAAACAATGGGCGGCTACTCTCTGGCGCAGCCACCTCCCTTTCTCAGGAGATAGGGACCTCACCTGTAAAACAAGCAGCACTCAAACAGCAGCTTTCAATTTGGGGTATACATCCCAGACACTACTGAAAGTTTAAAATAAAAGCTGTTCAGGACCCACCCCAGTACCACCACATCCTAGTTGCATCTTTTGCAAAAGCTCGTACCCCAAAAGCTGGTGAGATGCATCTGTGATTAAAGTATTTGCCACAGGCAAAAGGATCAGAGTTTGGGTTCCCAAGTCCTCTGTAAAAATGCCAGTATGGTGGGCCTCCCTTTAGATCCAGTCCTAGAAGGTGATGCCTGGGAATTCCCAGAGCAAGCTGGCTAGTCAGACTAGCTGTAATGGCATGCTCTGGGTTTAATTAGAGACTCAAAAGAATAAGATGGAAGACCAGTCAGTGATTCTTGTTACTACTTTGGGCCTCCACATGGTTGCTCACACACATACACCTCCCCACAAGCAAAAGACATGTATAAACAAAAATGAATACATAGCATACACACATACACATGAAAAGAAAGTTCTTTCAGGCTGAAGAGATGGCTCAGGAACTAAGACTCTGTCTCACAAGCAGCAGGTCCTGAGTTCAGATCCCAGGTCTCACTTAAACGCTAGAAGGAAATGGCAGTGTCCTGCTCTTCTGGCCCTGGTGGGCAGAGCCTGAGAAATCCCAGAGTGAAGTAAAAAGGAGGTAGAAGCAATTCGGGCTGATTCCCAAAGTCACCGTGGGTCCTCCACAGAGGCACATACACACAAACACACACACACACAATATTAAAAAGTTCTTTCCCCGAGGGATTCTGAAGCCTAGCCTCACAGTGGAACTTTGGCTGCATATTGTCTGGTGCACTGAAGAGCTGGCCAGTTGCCAGATACACTTGTGACCCAAAGCCTGGGCAATCCATGTGAATCCTCAAAGCACAGACAAGCTCTGAAGCACAGGCAGGCCTTGAACCTGTGACCATCAATGCCTCAGCCTTCCACTTACAGTCTGGCAGAACCAGGCCCAGCTTCACAGGTGACAAACTCAAAAAACCCCAGCCCTCTGGAAGAAAAACTGATCAGCCGAAACTGAAGGAAACGAATGTTAGCTGAGTACAGCTGCAAACAGTGGACACAAGAAAGCAGGTGCTTCTGAGTAGGGTGCTGTATGGCTAAGAAACTATACCAGAACATGCATGTATAAAAATGTGTGTGTGCCTTTGCAACATCACATCAGAGGAAAAAAGCACAAGATCAAGTGGAAGAGCCTGGAGCGCTATAACTGAATAAGGTGATTTAGAGTCTTAGCCATCGACAGGATTTTCTTGTGGCTTACAAAAGACTGGCATTTTTGTTTGGTTGCAGAACTGGGTTTGGAACCCAGGGTCGCATGCATACTAGGCAGGCACTACCACTGATGTGCTACAGGCATACATACCTCAAACATGGTCCTTAAGGGGGCCCACTGCTTGGTAACTCCACAGTTTACTTCTTGTCCAGCTGATTGGCATCTGGGTTGCCACTGGAGTGACAGAAAGAGGGTCAGGAAACTGCAGTAGGGCTAGGTGAAGGAAATGTGGTCAACACGGCCAAAAGACTGCCACCCATCCTGTACATTGAGTGTCTCCACTGCTAACCAGAGCAGAGTTCTTGAAGGCAGGAACTGAGTGAGTACCGCAAGAAAGCACTTTGGGAATAGCTGAGTAGAAATTTTCTAACCTTCAGTTAGACGGGGATGTAGCTCAGTAGAGTGCTTGTCTGGCACACATGAAGTCTTATAGTTTTAGCTGCATAAAGGGGCACCATGATGTGCTCCTGCATTCCCAACATTTGGGAGGTGAAGACAGGAGGATCAGAAGTTCAAAGTCATCCTTAGCCGAATAGCGAGCTCTCAGTGCAACTTGGGTCCCTGGGGAGGTAATCCCATCATGAAATGCCTACAGCTGTCAATCTGGAAGTTGGATGATAGTACCACTAACCCAAAGCTACAGAGAGGCAGACAGCCCAGGTTCATTTGGAGGATTTGGCAAGGCCAGTGAATGTATTTATTTATTTCTCTGCCTACTTATAAATCAGCATCTAGTGAGGGCTCTACCTATGAACTAGACATAGATGCTGACCTGCACCATATTTTCTAGAAGGCAGGCCAATGAGAAAAATATTAGAAAGGGTAATGGTATAGACAGGGCAAAGCGAGCAAGCCATAGAGATTGTAAGACTACCATAGAAGTGAATTGGGAATCAAGGAGGCTGGTCTGAGTTGGTGACATGTGGCCAAAGACACTCCTTTGTCTGGATCTGGCCAAGCAGCACTAGACCAAGTGTTCACCCACAGTGGCGCCAGCCTTCACTGATGCCCACCTGCTCCTTGCCACACCTTTCTTTTCACCAAGAAGATGAGAAGTCCCTCCAGAGACAAATGCGCCTGGAGACAGCACCCATTTCAACAAATCTTTGTAAACACTTAATGCACTAAAGGCGTCAACTAAAGCACCTAACAGTATTAAAGTACCCCAAAGGTGTACTGCCTCTCTGAACTGCAAGGGGACGGAGGCTACTCCTTGTATCCAAGTCCTCGCTGATCCCGGCACGCGGTGCTCTTAAATCCCCAGGAGCTCCACACTCCAGGCCTCTCGGCATTTCACATGAGGCGTCCCAGGCCCCAGGAGAAGCAAGCGATGCCTACTGTCAACCCAAGTACAGAAAGCGGGGAGAGCCCCAGCCCGCCCTCTACTCTCCCCTCGGTGGCCCCGCCCCCAGAGCCGGCCGGGTCTGCGGGCTCCTTTAAGGCAACGAGCCGGTGCTCAGGAGCCTGTTTCGCCCCCTCCGACGCCGCGGAGGTAGCGGCTTCACCTTTAAGGCGGCGCGAGGGCTGCTGGGAAGGCCGGCGGGATGGAGGCAGCGGGACAAGCTCACGGTTGCCGATCCGGGTGAAACGGGGTAGGCGCGGGAGCCGGAGCCGGAGCCGGAGCGGGAGCCGGAGCCGGAGCCGGAGCGGGAGCCGGAGCCGGAGCGGGAACCGGGCCCAAGCAGTAGGTCGCAGGTCGGCACAGGCCGATTGGGCTGGGAGGAGGGGGTGGTCAGGCCCTGAAATGGGGAGTGACGGCGGGTCGGCCTAGAGGAGGAGTTGCCGTGGGCGCGGCCTGTGGGAGGACCCGGGGGGGGGGGGACAGCGGGGAGGGGGCGCGGTCCCGGGGCCCGGGAGTAAAAGCGTGGCCCGCCCGGGCGCCGGCGTGGGAGGGGGCGCTGTGGGCGTGGCCTGCTTGCAGCCCCCCTTCCTAGGGGAGGGTGTCGGCCTGCCTAGAGGAGGGCTCTGCAGTTGGGCCTGTCAGTGGGGGAGGGGGGCGTCGCCGGCTGGAGGGGACGTGATCGCCCCCGCTGTACCCTCAGTCGTTCCCGTAGGGTCCCCTGGTGCCCCGTACTCTGACCGAGGGGGAGATTCCAGAGAAACGGGGAGTGTGGACCGCGTAGGCTGGCCTGAGCCGGGGGTCCGGGGCGGAATCAGGGTCCAGCCTCACGGGCCACACCGCATTGCGTCTCCCTGGACGAAACGAGGCCGGCGCGCCCCCTGCAGGCCGCGTGCGGGCGCGGTGCGGGCTGCGGGCTGGGGGACCTGGGGCACCCTGGGGACCCGGGCGTCCAGGGACCGCCGGTGTTTACCTAACCTGGGGTGGCCGGTGGTGGAGCACTAGAATCGGCGCCCGCCCGTCTGCCCCTCGTCTCTGCAGGCGGCACGACCATGGCCACGATGGTGCTTCCGCGAGAGGAGAAGCTAAGCCAGGACGAGATCGTGCTGGGCACGAAGGCGGTCATCCAAGGACTTGAGACCCTGCGCGGAGAGCATCGTGCCCTGCTGGCTCCCCTAGCTTCTCACGAAGCCAGCGACACAGAGCCCGGCTCTCAGGAGCGCTGCTTCCTCCTGCGCCGATCCCTGGAGGCCATAGAGCTGGGGCTGGGAGAGGCCCAGGTAGGTCTGGGGGGGGTGTTAAGATGGGGTATCACCAAAGGTGTAACGGTAATATGGTACAGAGTCTGAGCAGAGAAACGCCAGTACTTTAGCACGGTAAATAATGATGCCGAAAACGTGAATGCACTCGGAGAAAAGCCCTAACACACACACACACACACACACACACACACACACACACCCCTTGCCCTTACACATAGCCTGATTCACATAGCCTGATTCCTAGCTCCGGGTCTAACAGACTGGATGGCACAGAAGGAATTCTTAAAGAAATAAACCCTCCACAATTCGGTCATCCATTAATTAAGTTATAAGCTTATCACATGCTTATTATGTGCCAAACAGTATATTTACCAAGGATGCAGCAGGATTCAACGAGGCAGACACGATCCCTGCCTTCATTGGACACTGTCAGTCGTCTCAGCACCTGGGAGGAGGCGGGAGGATTGCAAGTTCTCAGGGAATTTGTGCCACACTGATCCTGTATCATTCTCTTTGTCCCTTATCCCCTAGTCTAATAGGAAAAAAGAAACACACATGTAGCTAATTCCAACAAATTGTGATAACAAGTGCTCCAAAAAAAGAACAAACCTTGCTTGTACTAGAGTATCTTGCCTAGTTTTCAAGCCATATTTCATTGACAAACAGGACTTTAAACCAAGACTTGAGGAAGTAATGGACCAGCCTTCACAACTCTCACAGTAGAGGTGTGGGGGGGAATTCCACATGTAAAAATTCCAAGGTTAGAAAGATCTTGTGGGGGAAGTAAGAGAGGAATTGTGTGACCAAGCTTCATGGGGAAGAGAAAGGGACAGAAAAAGCCCATGGAGAGGCAGGAAATCAGCCTCTGGAAGGTTCTAAGGTCAGCAAAGGACAGTGTGACTTGGGTTTTCAAAGCTCTTTCTGTGAACTCTGTAGAGTAAACCTCACTGGGCCAAGAACGGAAGTAGGGAGCAAGTGATTAGGAAGCTCCTGCTAGACTTCAAATAACAGGTGGCAGTTTGATACAGGGGTGGCCTGTGAAGTTGGAGAGAAGGGGACAGCTGTAGATGTGCTGGGGGATGGGCTCCGCAGGGTCTGGGGATGGGCGTGTAGGGAGGACAGCGCAGATCCTGTTTGTACTTTCAGAAAGTTCAGAGGTGAAAAAGTCCAGCGGGTCAGGAGTTCCTTTCTGGTCCCTGTAAGAGCTGTCAGGACCGGGGAGTTAGGTTCCATGGGAAGGGGTTTTGCTTCCTTCGTTCTTGACTGAAGCACTACCTAAGTCCAGAGATTCTGGGCAAGTTGTTTAATCTTGGAGCTTCTGAGATACGATTCATGTCATCTGTTAGATACACATCAGACTGGTTAGGGCTTTTGTCTGTTTTTTAAGTTAGTCCTTATAAAAACACCTGTCACTTAAGCATTTGCTAACCCAACTAGTAAGTGCAGAGTCTGAGACTGTCCAGCTTTCTAGAAGGACAACACGTTATCTCCTCAACCAGTTGGTTGTCAGGTACAGAGATGCTATTGCAGTTTGCCTACATGCTGCTGATAAATGCATGACCAAAGAAGGGGAACAAGGGGGACTTTATTCTGACTTACGAACATTTGGTTATAGTTCTTAATCCAGCTTGCCAGGAAAATCCACACCAGGATCCTAAGTAACTGGCCACACCATATTCACAATTGCTGAGAGAGGTGCAAACCTCACTTGCCAGATAGTGTGCCTTCCAAGTATGGTGAAGAATGCTAACTCCACTGAACCAGCTCCTTCTCCACCTGCCCAGAGAATGAGCCCACCCACCATGGCGGGGGTCTTCCTACATCCATTAGATCCTCTCCTGCAGGTTTGCTCAGGCCTTGCCTCAACCACTGACTCTTCACAGATGTGCCGGTAACCCAGCCTTCAATTGTCAAGTTAACACCTGTATTGAACTATCACAGATACACAAGGGTCCACTCCAGGGACTTGCAAGCATCCTCACAGATGGGGAAGAAGATGTCAGACAGCATGGCTAGGAGTGAAGCTGGAACAGAGGGGAGAAACAACCTTGGTTTGTGAAGGACAGAGACCCAAACATCGCCCATTTCAAAGCCTCTGGAAGCTCAGGAAGGGGATCAGAGGTTGGGGAGAGAAAGCCTGGGGACTGACACAGACCAGTGGACCCCCTTACTTAACCTGAGGTTGACTCCTCAGATATTTTAGGGACTTGGGACATACACTGTTTCCCTACCTGAAAGCTTCAAAAGGCAGGGATGTTGTGGGCCCTCAATGGAAGTTAGGATGAGGTCTTTCTGTGGCCTTTCGACCACCTATCAGGTCAGTTAAGCACTATCCTTAAGGGGGTGTCACTGGCTGTGGCCGTAAGGGTAGAGAGGGGTAGCGCGTAGCCCTGAGGAGAGACAAAGAGTCTACAGGCTCAGGGCTCCCAGACAGCCAGAGCTCTTAGAGGTCCTGTCCTGGCCCAGGCAGCCCAGGCTGTAACTACAGGCTGAGCACCCAGGTCTGTCTGTCTCTTTGCCGCTGTACAGGTGATCCTGGCGCTGTCAAGCCACCTGGGGGCTGTGGAGTCAGAGAAGCAGAAACTGCGGGCTCAAGTGCGGCGCCTTGTCCAAGAGAACCAGTGGCTGCGGGAGGAGCTGGCGGGAACCCAGCAGAAGCTGCAACGCAGCGAGCAGGCGGTGGCACAGCTGGAAGAAGAGAAGCAGCACCTGCTGTTCATGAGCCAGATCCGCAAGCTGGATGAGGACGCCTCCCCCAACGTGAGCCAGGGGGCTAGCACCCAGTACCCACCTGCCCACCATACCCACTACCTTCCCTGACACTCATCCTGTCTTCCTTCTTAGGAGGAGAAGGGGGACGTCCCCAAAGACTCCCTGGATGACCTGTTTCCCAATGAGGATGAACAGAGCCCAGGTAAAGATGGACACTTGGCTCTGGGTCAAGGAAAGGACTATTGCGTGAAATTCTAGCAGTCAGGGGACGCAGCAGCCATGTTTTTCCTTGCGTTGTTTCCAGTCGTAACATCAGGCACAGCTTAAAGACAAGTCTTCCCCGTGGTGTCTTATACCCCTGAGCTCTGTAAGAGCAGACGCCATGGGTAGAAACCCTGCAGGAGCCGGGCCTAGCTCTGCTGCTGGCTTGTTTCTGGGTCTGCTGAGTCAGAGGAAATGCAGAGCATGCTTTAGGCCATGCTTGCCCCCCTCATGATGGTGAGGAAGGTGGTCATCCAGTGACATGACCAGCTGGAGTTCAATGCGAGTGGCAGGGACTTACTCTCTAGGTAACTAAACGTTCTCTACAAATGCAGAAACTGAGTATATGATTTGCCCCAGGCCATGTGAGCAAAGGGCAGAGTTGGCATGTGCCAGCCCAGCCCGGTAGGCAAAAGGCACATCTAACTTGCTGCTCTTCTCTCTATAGCTCCCAGCCCTGGAGGGGGAGATGTGGCTGCCCAACATGGGGGCTACGAAATCCCAGCACGGCTCCGAACCCTGCACAACCTGGTGATCCAGTATGCTTCACAAGGTCGCTATGAGGTGGCCGTGCCCCTCTGCAAGCAAGCACTGGAAGACTTAGAGAAGACATCAGGCCATGATCACCCTGATGTGGCCACCATGTTGAACATCCTAGCACTGGTCTATCGGTGAGGGCCACTGGCATGTAGGTGACCTGCATCCTTCCTGAAGGGGGCATCAGCCTTGCTCTCCACGAGCAGTTAAGCAGCAAGAGAGAAGGGTCTGTGTGAGACTGGTCTAGGAGAATGTCTAGAAAGACTTAAGAGGGAACAGCTGAGGCACACACGAGAATGCCAGGGCCCCGGAGTCTCTGGCCTCAGGCTTCATTGTGGGCTTTGGAAAGTTAGTTGGGGGCTGGGGCAATGGCTCAGTGGCCAAAACCTTTGCCCCACAAGAAGAGGTAACAATTCAGATATTTAAATCCTGTGTAAAAATGCTAGGGAAGTGCGATGGCCCATGTGTCACTCTAGCTCGCTCTAGTGCTGCATTTGGGTTTAATAGAGACCCAGGTTGACAACAAAGTAGAAGAATGATGAATGATTCCCAATCATCCCGTGCACCTATGCTCCAGACACACACACACGGAAGTGTGCTTGTACACACATACACCATCCATATGCCCCACACACACACATATGGAAGTGTGCTTGTACACACATGCACCATCCACATGCCCCACACACACACATGGAAGTGTGCTTGTATACACGTGCACCATCCACATGCCCCATACACACACACACACACGGACGTGTGCACATATCCTGCGCCCCATCCATATGTGCCACACACAAACTCACACACACACATGTGAAAGCAAAAAAGGGAAAAACGAAAAGTGAGTTGAAAACCAGTGTGTGGTACAGACCTGTAATCCCAGTGCTTAGGGGATGTGAAAGCAAGACAGGAATTACAGGTCATCCGCCAGCTTGGAATACATGAGAACCTGCCCCCAAAAAAGAAAAGAAAAGTGAACTTGCCCAGAAATCATAAAGGTTGTAGGGGTTTTTGTGGTAGAAATCCAATCACCAGAGAGCCAGATAGACACAAAACTCTGGAGGCCTAGGAAAGATGTGGTCACCATGCCGTCTGATGCCCCCAGAACCCTGAAGGCAAGGCAACTTGGTCTCCCATGCTCTGACATGCAGGACATGCATTCCTGTCATGTCCACATGAGTGACTTCAGGAGCTGCACCCACAGGTACTATGGGCTTTGGGGGCAGGCATCAGGTTGAAGAACATCACTGAATGCCCTGCTTGTCCCTAGGGATCAGAACAAGTACAAGGATGCTGCCCACCTGCTCAACGACGCCCTGGCTATCCGGGAGAAGACTCTGGGGAAGGACCACCCAGCTGTGAGTAAGGGTTAGGGAGGTTGCCCTCCACCAGACAGTCTTTATCAGAGTCTTGGGTGAGGCATCCCCTTTTCCTGCACCCAGGTGGCTGCAACGCTGAATAACCTGGCTGTTCTGTATGGTAAGAGGGGCAAGTACAAAGAGGCTGAGCCGCTGTGCAAGCGGGCACTGGAAATCCGAGAGAAGGTATGGGGAAGCAGGGCTGGGGGTTGGGCAGACAGCCCCAGATAGCACTGACCTAGCCACTGAGTCCTCTCATCCCAGGTCCTGGGCAAGTTTCACCCAGATGTGGCCAAGCAGCTAAGCAACCTGGCCTTGCTATGCCAGAACCAGGGCAAAGCCGAAGAGGTGGAATACTACTACCGGCGGGCACTGGAGATCTATGCCACACGCCTTGGGCCTGATGACCCCAATGTGGCCAAGACCAAGAACAACCTGGTAGCCTGGAGCCGGCCTGGGCCAGAGGCTGGGAAGGAAAGCAGGATGGGGAGGGTCGAAGTCCAGGAGGAAGGAGAAATAGCAGGCGCTCTCTGCGTTTTTCCCTCCCCAGGCTTCCTGCTACTTGAAACAGGGCAAGTACCAAGACGCAGAGACTCTGTACAAGGAGATCCTCACCCGCGCTCACGAGAAGGAGTTTGGCTCTGTCAATGGTAAGTGCCGTATTCGGGCTCATTCAACACAGACTTACGAAGTCCCACGCATCAGAACGGTACTTGACCAAACCTCTTGAAAAACTCTAAGCCCAGAGATTTCCTTTGTCTACTTGTTAGTTCCTTTCACTGGAGCCTGCACAAGTGTCTTTCATTCTAAAAACACCCTTCTGGCCCCCTCTGGCCAGTCATTTCCTGACCCTTGCCCTTCAGCCTGTCCCATCAATTCAGGTCTATCATGTATCTCTGGGATGTGTAAGGGGCACCCCTCCACACCCCAACATCATCACATTCACAAGCCACTTGGCACATATTTGTGCCCTGTTCCATCTGCGTCCAGAGGCGTCAGTGACATTTTTGGTGTTTCTTGTTCATTCATTCAACCAAACCCAATCCTGGGTGCCCCTCCCCTCTTCCCCAGATGGTCTCTGTTTCCTCCCAGGGGACAATAAGCCCATCTGGATGCACGCAGAGGAACGGGAGGAGAGCAAGGTACATTTCCTTTTAGGGAGAGTATGAGGCTGGGATATATGAAGGGGAGGGATTTTTCCTACCTCCCTATTGATCTTTCTCCAGGATAAGCGCCGTGACAGCGCCCCCTATGGGGAATACGGCAGCTGGTACAAGGCCTGTAAGGTTGACAGGTAAGGTTCACCATGTCTGGGCTGGGGCTGGTAAGTAGCAGGGTAACAGCGCGAGGTTGTCCAGACCCAGGCTCCACACTCCGTGCTCTCAGCCCTGTGACACCTCGGCTTGCTTATCTCAGGGCTCAGGCAACAGGCTGCCTGGCCCAAGACTTTCTGAGTGATTCCTTCACTCAGGCCTCCCAGCCTCTGGTCCTGTGGGTGCTATCCCATGAGGGCTGTTGGCTCAGGCTTCCAATCGTAGGGTGGTTCTTTCAGGATCGGAGAGATCAGTGGGTCTAGCCCAGGGCCAGTGTGGACAGGTGCCAGATAGGTCTAGAAACTGTCTTGCTATCTGTCCACAGCCCCACAGTCAATACCACCCTGCGTAGTTTGGGGGCCCTATATCGGCGCCAGGGCAAGCTGGAAGCCGCACATACACTGGAAGACTGTGCCAGCCGCAGCCGCAAGCAGGTGGGGCTCCATGCAGGAGAGGGGTGGATAGGGATCTGTGAGGGCCTGGTGTGGTTCAGCCAGGGCTTTATGCTTCCTGCCCCCTTTCAGGGCCTGGACCCTGCCAGCCAGACCAAGGTGGTAGAGCTGCTGAAAGATGGCAGTGGTGGACGGGGGGACCGCCGTGGCAGCCGAGATGTGTCAGGGGGTTCTGGGCCTCGGCCTGACTCTGACCTCGAGGAGTCAGGGCCTGCAGCTGAGTGGAGTGGGGTGAGTGTAAGGGGCTAGGGTGAGTTGGGAGACCCCATAGCCAGTGGACCTAGAAACAGACCTTCCCTCACAGGACGGCAGTGGCTCTTTGAGACGCAGCGGCTCTTTTGGGAAGCTCCGGGACGCCTTGAGACGCAGCAGTGAGATGCTGGTGAGGAAGCTGCAGGGGGGCAGCCCACAGGAGCCCCCTAACCCCAGGTGAGGTCCTGATTCCTGATTGTGTCCTCCTAGCCCCTGGGTACTTTTCCAAGCCCTCTCAAGGGTCACCCTCACCAAGTCTACTGTCTTCCCCTGTCCTCAAACCAAAGCCTTAAATCCAGACCCCAAAGCCAAGAACACTAAGTATCTGTTGCCCCTTAACACTTTTGCCCCCCACCCCCGCCATTGCTTCTACATTTAGAGCAGTAAGTTATAGGCTATCTCCCTCTCCTCAATCCATGGCTCAATTCCAGGCTCACATCCCACTCCCCTTTTCATCATGGGGAATCCTGGTCCTCCTTTTCCCTCAGGATGAAGCGGGCCAGCTCCCTCAACTTCCTCAATAAGAGTGTGGAAGAGCCAGTCCAGGTAGGGTTGGGGGTGTCTGCTGCAGCCTTGGGCCCTGGTTGGTGTACATGTCCAAACACTTTCTGATGTATGTCTTTACCCAGCAATAGTTCTGTCCCCATCCCAGGTTGCTGTGGACTGGAGAAGATAAAAGCAACAGGATGGGAGGGGGCTCAGCTGATGGGAAGGAACACAGCCTTGTTCTGGGGCTATGTTCAGCTAGTGAACTAGTGAACGTGGAGCTCATCAGGCACTAGGAATGGGCCAAACCTGCCTCTGGCCAGCCCTGACTCAGACTGCATTTGTGCTGAGTGCTTCGCTGCATCAGGCCCTTTTGTGCGAACTCCTGTCCCCACCTCCGGTAGCATATGTGCGAATGACATCCCCCTTTGCCCACAGCCTGGAGGCACAGGGCTCTCTGACAGCCGCACCCTGAGCTCCAGCTCGATGGACCTTTCCCGACGAAACTCCCTCGTGGGCTAATGCTGAAGGGACAGCGTGTCTCCAGCGCCTCCGCACGGCATAGACTCCTCCCCGTCCCCAAGACCACCTCCCCTCTTTCCCCAGCCCTGCGCATGGGCCTGCTGCTTGTCCCGCCTGCCCCTCCCAAGAACCCCCGTCTTTTCTGTTCAATCTCAGGGTAACCTCTTTCCTCATCATCCATCTCAGCCTGGGCCCTGGAGGCCCAGCCTGCCCAGCCCAACCCAATCCTGTCCCTTATTTATTCCTTCCAGCAGGGGCCCCTCTTTCCTAGGTTCAGGGCAGGCGGCAGGGACTGCCTGGAGTCCCCTAGACTCATACTGTCCTACGCAGACCCCAAAGCCAAGAACACTAAGTCCCTGCTGTCCCTAAGCACCTTGCCCCTCCCCCCCGGCCGTCGCTTCTGTATATAGAGAAATAAGTTATTGGCCGTGCCCTTCCCCTCAATCCAAGGTACTCCCGGGCCTTCATCCCACCCATTCTCCAGTGGTACCGCCCAGGCCTTAAATCACCCCCATTCCGCACGGTGGTATCTTCCAAGCTCCAAGTTCTCCAAGCGGCGCCTCCTGGAAAGGTTCCTAGGACCTCCTCGAGCTCCTGGCCCTCGGGGGATGTGCCCCACCCCTCCTTGCCAATGCCCTGTCATCCCACCACCGGGCCCTGCGAAGCATCCCGGTCTTATGCACTGTCCCTTCTGCCCGGCCCCGCCCAGGCACGGCCTGACCCCTCCCTGGGCACAGCCCTTTGAGCCATTCTGCCACGCCTCCCACGCCCGCAGCTTCTCACGAGGGTCACCAATGGCTCCCCACTTTAGGAGGGGCTACCCCAGTTGTTGGGGGAGGCGGTCGCTATTTTCAGATGTTGCTGTAGAAATAAAGACGGTTTGAATCTGAGCCAGGCCTGTTTTGAGGCGGAAACCCCGGACTTTGCAACACTGCGGGTTGGGATGGGATTGGGCGATGTATGTGTGTGTTTCACGCCCTGTCCCTCGAGACGAGTCAACAGAGCACGTGAGTGATGCCCGGTCCTAGAGCCACAGCTAATCCTGCCAGTGTTTGTGCTGTGGATTCGTCCCTGTCCCGCCAAGTTGTGGGCCATCGTTTGGCAGTGTCAGCAATTTGGGGTGCCCCTAAAACCTTCGTTTCTGGAATTCTAGAGTGTTCACTTTTGATAAGTTGTGCCCCTTACTACATTCTTTGACTGTGAGCCACTTTCCCCAAGATAAGTGCTCATGTGTGACCTCCTCCGGAGCTGCTCCTGAAGAGAGTCATTGCATGAAGAACCCTCAATAAAGGAACGTTTTCTGGGTCTGTGGACCAGTCGCCTCATTTAATGTGCCCAGCCTGCGACCTGAGACGGTGAGGACGCCTGTGTCTTTCAGAAGAGTGCGACATGCCAAGCCCGGGCGATAAGCTGGGTTTGCGCTGCAGGGAGCGCGAGGACTACATGACCCAGAAGGCAGTGCGGTGGCTCAGGCGCACTGCCGCTGGGGGGGGCAACCTGCGCCTGCGCGGCGGCCCACAACAAACTACAGGTTCCGGGAGGCAGCGCGGCGACACCCTAGCCGGAAATGTGTGCGCCTGCGCGGCGCGGGTGGGGCCTCCGGGGCGGAGCGGCCACCATCTTGGAACGGGAGGCGGAGCAGAACCGACTAGGAGCGACCGAGCGGGCCGCCGCTGCCGCCATGAACCCCGAATAGTGAGTCAACCCCGCCCGCGCTGTCCGGCGCAGCCTCAATCCCGAGATCGGGGCTATACGCTCACCGAAGTTATCTGGTCCGGGTCAGAACTGCGCGGCGCCCCCACATCCGGGTCTCTCTTCCGATGACCCCCCCCACATCCGGGTCCCGCCCCTCCCCCCAAGAGCCCCAGGACCCCGGTTCGACACCCCGAGTTTTCGCATCCTGGAGCTGCGGCGGCAGCTCCAAAGGGCAGCACCTGGAGCCCGAGGCGGCGGCCCTTTCGGTCCTCTTAGGTCAGGTGACGCTGCGGCTTCGGCCCCCCGAGCCTCAGTTTCCCCACCTGCTCTTGACAATAGTCTGGCTGGCGGTTTGGAATCCGTCACAGTAGTTTCTGGTTCAGACACCGGGTCTGCCCCTCTCCTGGAGTTGGATTCGGGGGGCGGACCTAAAGTTAGTTGGCCGCACACCCGGGAGGGCCCCGGACCTCGCTCGGGTCGCGTCCCCTGCGGGTCTTGCCTTTCGGGGCTGCCGTGCACCCTGCCCGGGAGGCTCCCACCGCTCTGTCAACTGTGCTCAGGCTCCAGGGCCGTTGTCACGTCCCCTCCTTCTGCTGTCACACTGCCAGGGGACTTGCTTCCGTCGAGCCTCGCTTGGTTTCTCGCCCTGCGGATGGACGCCGCACATCTCATGCCTGCCCTTGTAGTTTCTCCCTAGTGCTAGTTACTTTCTTCACTTTCTTTTTCTTCTCCAGCTCCTCAGATTTCCTTGGGGAAGGGCGAAGCTTAGGATAGTTAGGAGGGAGCACAAAGGGGAAGCCACAGGTTTTTCATTGAGCCTGGGAGTCTGGCAAGCAATTGGTTTCCAGTCTCAGAGTTACCAGCTCTGTAGGTCACCGTGCTTCCCTTCTCTGACTTCTGGTTTCCTCGGTAGTTGGAAATAACACTCACTCCGTGGGACTTCAGCGAGGGTATAAAGAGACGATGTGTGTACAGTGCTTCACCCAGGGCTAGTTGCAACTCAGTAGTGAGTGCTATGGTTGTCACTTGTTGACTGCCTCCTGTCCCTGACTTCATCTGGGGTTCTCCAAGTGGTATTTTTACTGCGTGGATTCTAGCTTTCACCTCTGACCCCTCCCCTGCCTAGCCTCACAGTCCTGACTGAACAGAGCCATGGAATGTCAGGAATCGGTGTAGGCTCCCCAGCTGTGTCACCTGGCTGTGATTCTTGGCACGTGGTGTTCCTCTCTGTGCCTCGCTTTCCTTAGCTGCAAAGTGGGAATTCAGAAGCAAGTTGGGGGACTGTGACCTAGCTTATTGGGACTGAGGAGTGTCATTCTTCCCTCCCTTTCCAAGACAGTGGGTGTCTCTGATGAGCACCATAGTATACCACGCTGAAGTGAGCCTTACAGTGCTTTGTCATGGTTATTAAAGGATGGTGGCAGGTGGGCTTCCTAACTTCTCTCATTCCCACCCTTTCTCTGCAGTGACTACTTGTTTAAGCTGCTTTTGATTGGTGACTCGGGTGTGGGCAAGTCATGCCTGCTCCTGCGGTTTGCTGTGAGTAAGAAGAATCCCCATTCCATCCACTTGGGGTCCTGGCTGCCTGCTGGGTGGGAGAGGGGGCAATCCAGAACATGGTAGTTATAAGACGTAGGAACCAAGGATTAGGTTGTAGGACCTGCCCAAACAAAGGCACAGGGTTTACTGTTGGCATGGTCAGAATTAGTGAGGGAGGCTTCTCAGATGGGCCCCAGGCCCTCAGGCAATTTCACTAGCTCTTAACCTTCTAGGATGACACGTACACGGAGAGCTACATCAGCACCATCGGGGTGGACTTCAAGATCCGAACCATTGAGCTGGATGGCAAAACCATCAAACTGCAGATCGTGAGTGTGTCTCTCCTCCAGATCCTAGGGCAGAAGCCTTTGTCTTAGGAGTGAAGAGGACTGATCTGCCTCCCTCCTTCCTGTCTTGTAGTGGGATACAGCTGGTCAGGAACGGTTCCGCACCATCACTTCCAGCTACTACCGGGGGGCTCATGGTATCATCGTGGTATATGATGTCACCGACCAGGTATACCTGGGTTTCCCTTTCCCAGCCTTGCCTCCTTGGTTTTGGGTTTTCACTCTTCTTTCGTTTCCTTCATTTCCCTTCCCGGGAGAGAGACCGTATACTAGTTCATTCATAAAAAGGAAAGCTAAAATAAATCTACCAAGGGCCTTGCTATAAGGTCTTGGTAGAACTAGATTTCATGACTCTTCCTCCTCCTACTTTATTCTAGACCTTCCAAACACCTGTGTTTTGTTGGGGGGGGGGGTTGGTCAGGCAGTTGGCTACAACTGGTTCTTTGGCTTTGTATCTATGCAGAGACTGGAGGAGCAATTAGACAAGAAAGCAAGGGAGTCCAGGCTAAGCAGAGGACCAGGATGCTTGCTTGTGTCAACTGCAGTGACTTCAGTCACGTGTCACTGGCAGCAGCCAGAAACTAGCCTAACAATATCCTGTCACAGTCTTGAGAGTTCCTTTCTCCCCTCCTCCCCCAAGCTCACCGTGTTGCCCAGGCTAGCCCCATACTCCTAGTTTGATGATCTTCCTGTCTTAGCCTTCTTTGTAGCTGGTTACCGTGGGCACCCACCATGTCTGCTGCTGATTGTCTTTTGATGCTCATGAGAAGTCTGTCATGTTCCTGTCCTAAAGATGAAGACTTGGCTCAGGCCAGTAAAAACAGCTTGTCGAGGGCCCTTCCAGTTAGTTCAGCACCAGGGTAAAAACCTGGTCTCCACGTCATCTCCTTTGTTTTTTCTACCAAGCCTTGTTGTGTAACAGGCCAGGCCCTAGGGATGTCGAAGCTTACATGAGCCCTGAGTGTTTTGGGGAGAAGTCCCTACCTTGAGGGGCAGGAGGGCACTTGAGTCCACCAGAGACTCACAGTACCCCGCCTCCACTTCCCATCTCTAGCCCTGACACGCTTACTCAGATTTGAACCACTCAGGACTCGGGCCCGCTTTCATTTTTATTGTAATTAACTTTATTTGTGTGCGTGTGTATCAGAGGGTACGTGTGGAGGCCCAAGGGCAACTTCAGGAATTATCCTGGATTGCCCTACCTCCTTCTTGCTTTGCTCTAAGGATTTCCCAGGCTCCAACTTCTGGGGCCAGAAGTGTAGTAGGCCTGACAGGTTTTTTTCTTGTTTTTATGTATGCTTTTTTATAATCTAGGATCCGAACTCGGATCCTCCTGCTTGTGGGCTGTCTCTCTAGTCTTTCTTTATCTTTTTAATCCGTACTTGTATGCGTGCACACATGCTCCAGCGCATCGTGGAAATCAGAGGACAATCTTGGATGTCCATCATTGCCTTCCACCTTGTTTGAGATGAGTCTCCTGATGTTTGCTGCTGTGTATGCAGACTAGCTGACCCCCCAAATTCCGGAGATTCTGCCATCACCACGTCCCATGTCACAGTCGAGGCTCTGGGGTCACAGACACGTGCTACTGTGTCTGGCTGTGCGAGGCCTCTGGGGACTGGGCTCAGGTCCTCACGCTTGAACAGCAACTGACCCACCCACTGAACCTTCTCCCAGCTCCAGCAGAGCCCTCTTGGCCTTGATTAACTTCTTGTGACTTGTAACTGTTTTCTTCGCTTTCCTTGTAAAGTTGACCCACCTTGTCCCCTGCTAAGCTCACGTACTGCCTCTAGGCACACTCAGACCTTCAGTGTCTTTTTAATTGGCGGACTGTTGGTGGCCCCTTACCCGATATTTTCTGCTCTTCAGCTCTGACCCCAGCCATTTGTTACTCTCTTGGCACAGTTTGGCCACTCTATGGTTTGACTTTTGTCTTGTGTTGACTCTTCTGTCTAGACAGCTGTCACCATGCGTTTCCCACCTTTTTGGCCTATGCAGCTCCTTGGTACCCTTGCAGTGAGACTCTTCACAATCTTACTTGGTGAATGACCAAGTAAGTAGGGTGTTGTGTTTCCCAGATGAGGAGACCGGTTTTCAGAGATGTTAGTGACTGGTCCTAGGTCTCCCAGGTCCTGCCCCTCAGCTGCCTCTCTTGGGCTCCAGAACACCTGCAGAACTCAGATTCCAGAACTGGCCACACCATCTCCCCCACCCACTTCCTGCATCCTTGTATTTGAAACATAATCCCCTGTCAGCATGATAGGAAAACTTCCCTCCCCCATCCAGTTAGTTGAAGGCACCTCTATTCTCTCCCCATCATTTCAAATCTGTCCCCTCATAATAATAGCAAGTGATGAGGATAATAGCAGCCCTTGCTAATTAAGCACTTGTTATGAGACAGGCTTGCATTCTCTCATGCAAACAACAGTCCTTCTGGGATGCATTACTTTATACAAAAGAGGAAACCGAGACTTGAGTAGTCGGGTGTCTTACCTACGGCCACACAGTGAAGGGCCAGGCTTTTCCCTGCTGTATTCCCTGCTTCAAGGCACATCAAATTATTCCTCTTGCCTCCGGGTTGGGATCCATCGTCTTGTGGGCCTGTTGTAATGCTGCCCACATCATCTTTCCAGAACATAGTTGTCATCCACAGCGCTTCGCTGTAGGAACCCCTCCATGTTGATGTTCATCCCAGGCTTGCTGAGACTCTCTGGCCTGGCCATCCCCAGGTGATAAGCTCTGTGTGAACTCAGTCCTCAGCCAGCAACACCTTCCCTGGCAGATGCTGTGCTGAAGCCACACAACTCGTGTGTGTCCAGGTGACAAATGGGCGCCACTGCCCCCCGAATGCCTTAGGGCAGATGAGGGTGGTGTAGGACTCAATCTGTTTAGAGCCCAACATGCCCAGAAGAGTAAAAAACAGATGTTACTTGAGCACTTTGCTAGAAGTTCCATTTTCTGCATGTATTCCTTGCAAACCACTGTAAGAGTCTGAGGCCCATGAGCCTGCTCGTGTCAGAAGCAGGGACCCAGGAGGCGCCTACCTCTCCTGCAGGCCAGGGCCTTCATCTTCCCGTTGACTTCAGGGCTTCAGACCTACTGATTTCAAGAGAGTTTGGCTGAGCTACCTATACTAGGTTGAACTTGTGACCTGTATTGGTTTGCCTCACAACCAGGATCACAGGCCTATCCATCCATACCTCATGTGACCGCCTCTCTCCTGCTACCTTTGGCTTCCACTTGGGGAAAGACAGCTGCAGGAAACAAATCCATGGCCTGCAGTTGCTCAGCACTGGGCCTGGCTTTAGGGATGCCACGTGGAGGGAGCAAGAAAGCCAAGCCTGGGAGGGAGGCCGCCTGGGTCCCCATGCTCGGGGCTCCTGTCTGTCCTTCAGAGGCGCCCTGTTCTCCAGGCCCACTCAGGCCTGAAGTTGAGAGCTCAATACCTTTGGACCCTGTGCCCAGGAATCCTATGCCAACGTGAAGCAGTGGCTGCAGGAGATAGACCGCTACGCCAGTGAGAACGTCAATAAGCTGCTGGTGGGCAACAAGAGCGACCTCACCACCAAGAAAGTCGTGGACAACACCACCGCCAAGGTGAGCAGAGCAGCTCTGGCGCCCGGAAGGCTGGAGCCTGCGACCTCACCCTGCTTTTCCTCTTCTTTCTCGGCAGGAGTTTGCAGACTCCCTGGGCATCCCCTTCCTAGAGACGAGCGCCAAGAACGCCACCAACGTGGAGCAGGCATTCATGACGATGGCAGCAGAGATCAAAAAGCGGATGGGGCCAGGGGCAGCTTCGGGGGGCGAACGGCCCAACCTGAAGATTGAAAGCACCCCTGTGAAGCCGGCTAGTGGTGGCTGTTGCTAGGAGGGGCACGTGGGGTAGGACAGGAAGGGATGCCTTCTCCAGATGATGCCCCTGGAGGGGGCAGGAGGTGCCTACCTCTCCCTCGCCTGGGGCATTTGAGTCTGTGGTTTTGGGGTGTCCCATCTCTCTCTGGCCCATCTGCCTTCTGCCCTGAGCCCCAGTCCTGTCAGGGCCCCCAAGGGAGGACATGCAGGATATGTGGCTGGGGTTGGGGTGCTTGCAGGGGCTCCTCTGCTGCCACCTCTAGGTACCTTGAAAAGATGTCCGCCACGCGCCTTTCTCTGGATCGAGGGCTCTGCTGTCTCCCACCCCCTGTATGCTGCACTGGGTTCTTTCCTCCTCTCCTGCCCCCCACGTGCTGAGGGTATCCCTGCTTCTGCTGTCCCTGATTGCAGTTACTGGCAGGGGATCCGGGACCTGAGATCCAGGCCAGAGCTCAGGGCAGGCATGGGGGTCTCAGGGGCCCAGCAGCCCACCTTTTCCTCTTCTCTCCCTCCACCACTCCCACATTCACAGCTTGAGCAGTCCAGCCACAATGGGGTCTGAGCAGCGTTAGGGAAGGTGGGTGTGTGGCTGAGCTGGGCCTGTGTCTCTGCCCAGAGGGAGCCTGCTCTTGCCTCCCCTGCCCTGCAGAGGCAGGCCCGTGCGCTGCCTGCCCACTGTGCCCCTTTGTCCTGGAGGAAGGCGGAGGCGGAAGGCCCACCGTGCCAGAGGCCAGGCGCCAGCCTTAACCTTCACTCTGCCAGCACCACCTCCCTCTCCTGAGCAGCACATCTGGTTTTCTCTCCCTCAGAGCCTCATCCCCTTTGCTCCTTCTCTGGGGAATGTGCTTATAACCCAGAGTTGGGGCACTCTGCGCTCCCATCCCCCACCCAGATTCTGGCACTGTTTCCTGCTGAAAATCTTTGGTCTCTACCTAAGAAGCCATGTCCCTTGTGCTGTCTCTTGCCTGTCTCACCCACGCCCTGCCCTCCCTCCCAGCTTGTATTTAAATCCCTAGGTTGTCCCTCCCGGAGGGGGCCTCCTCTCCCAGGTTCCCCTCTGGTGTCATGTCAGGCATTTTGCAAGGAAAAGCCACTTGGGGAAAAATGGAAAAGGACAAAAAAAAAAAAAAAATTAAAATAAATTTCCACTGGCCCTCGGATAAGCCAAGGGTTTTTGCAAGGAAGTGGCGTGCCCGTGTGGTCTGTGGTCTGCGCATGCCTCAGGCAGGTGGAGAGTCCTTGGTTTGCTGGGATGCCACGGGGAGGTCCTGTCGTGGGCTGTCCTGAGGTTGCTGGCACAAGCCCTTGACCTACATACAGAGCCAGGAGCGCCTGCTGTGCAGCTGTGGCATGTCCCCAGGGGCCCAGCACGGATCTGGCAGGCAGGCGGCCATGGGCGAATACCTGGTGAGCCACTGCCAATACCATAGGGACTGCCATCCAAGACGTGCAGCTGAGCTGTGATAGGAGCCCTGGTCAGGCCCACAGTGTGCCTGGTAGGTGCACCGGCAGCTCACTTAGCTTTCATCCTACAGCCCCCAGATTCTGCCCCCCTTTCTCTGACTTCAGCGAAATGCTACTGCTTCTCAAAGTGACAGATGTGACAGGTGCTTCGCACCTGGGGCTTCCGTGATCTCCGTCCACTGACTGATACGCAAAGGCTGGAGAGAAGATGCAAATGTGGCCGTGGTGGGCTACGCGCATGTGATGCAGGCCAAGGATGTGCGACCAGGTCTGCGTGCGTGGTCGTGGGCTCATGGGGCGGGGAGCAGCGCCGGGTCCAACCCCGCTGGTGGAGGGGCGCTAAGAGCCCCAGCCCCGCCCGAGGCCGCTGTACGGCGGCCCCGCCCCCAGCTCCGCCCCGCCAGCTTCGCGGGTTGGAGAGCGAGGGAGCCGCGGGCGAGGGATCGCAGGATGAGCGATCGGGGTCCGGGCAGCCGGCTGCGGACGCGCCCCTCAAGCCCACCGGCCTGCGCTCTGCGCCCCCCTCGGGCCTGCGGCCCCGGTCCCGGCCGCACCGCCCGTGTCCCTCGAGTCCCGCGGGCCATGCCCGGCCGGCCCTAAGCGCGGGCCGGGGGGGGGGGGGGCGTCCCCTTGCGCCCGGACCCCGCGCTGGCGCCCCCCGGGCCGCCGCCCGGCGCGGGGGCCATGGCGTTCACCTTCGCCGCGTTCTGCTACATGCTCACCCTGGTGCTGTGCGCCTCCCTCATCTTCTTTGTCATCTGGCACGTAAGGCTGGTTTCGAGCTGGGGGCGGGGTGGGGGGCAGGGGGCTCACGGAGGGGGAGGGGGCAGGGGTGGATGGTCGTAGAACCCTGGGGAAACTTGGAGTTTTTTTTCCGCTATCCCACATCATTGGGTGTCAGTTCTCCCTATTGACCAACCCCCCAACCCCCGTTGTCAGCTTCCTTCCCAAGGGGCCCCCCTTTCCTTCACCACCCCCACCTGTCTCTGGGTATGTCAGTAGGTCTTGACTCCCCTCTTCTGCTCCATCCAGTCACTGGTGGAGGTTGAAATTCTGGAATTCTTACTGCTTCTGCCCACCCTATCCAGCCATCCCCGTTTGTCCATCGGGCAGTTTGTCTGTCTGAGCACCCCCCCTTGTGGGTTTTTCCAGTCAAGTGATGGAGATCGTTGCTATGACAACTGTATCTGTTTACAGGACCCGCTGATCTTAAGAGTCTATTAACCCATTCCCTTCCCAGCCCCCTTTCCTACATGGGCTCCAAACAGTTCCTATCATGTGTCACTTGGATCCCCCCCCAGGCTTCCTCTCCACTTTCAAGTTCCTTATTCTTCCCCCAGCATCCTCTTTGTCTTTCATGCCCCCTTGGTCGGCCCTCACCATGGGCTAGCCTTACACCTGGTTCTTCAGAATGCTCCTGCCTCATTCATCCCTCATCCTGACGGCTTCCTGCAGAGAGGGTTCTCCCTAGTTCTCTCCTGTGCTCTCTCAAACGCTCCCTCCACTTGGCCTTTCCTCGCATTGCAGAACTATGAGCCTTTCATTCACTATTAGGGTCCCTGGTCCCCTTTACAGTTTTTCCTGCACCTCTGTCCACCTCTGAGGTTTCTGGCCCACCTGAGTCCCATCCAGGTTTCTGTTGCAGCCACAACCACTCTGTGCTCACACCTCCTGCTCACACCTCCTGCTCTAATCTCACCCCTCTTACTTGGCTGCAGCCTCCCTTCCTCCCTTCTTCCTATCTTCCTCCCTCTCTCCCTTCCTTCCTTCTTTCTTTCTTCTCTTCCTCACATCCTACCTTCCTTTCCTTTCTTACTTCCGTCCCTTTCTTCCCCTTCCCTCCTTCCCTCCCTTCCTTCTTCCTTTCCTCTCTCTTACCTCCCTTCATTCTTTCCTTTCATCCTCCCTCTCTCCCTCCTTTCTTCCCATTGCCTCATCTGCTCTCTCCACTTCCTTTCTCTTTTCCCGGGACTTTTGTCTGCTCCATGGCTTTCTCCTGAACTTGGGCCACCTCTTTCCTTTCCCATCTGCCGTGTCCCTACTTAACAAGCCCCCACAAGTACTTCCAAACACATACCCCATATCTGGCCATAGCTATCCTCACATTTGCTCTCTGTAACATTACCTCTTTGTTTTTCTTACCCCTTGCTCAGTTTCTTTTTCCCTTATTCCATCCCCTCAGACTCATCATAATGTCTCTGAGCCTCCTGTCCCATGGCCTTGGACAGTCCCATGGGAATGAGGACAAGAGGACTTGGGTCTAAAGGCCTGAAAAGGGTTGAGTGGAGCACATGTAGAGGGTGCGCGGCTAAGAAGCTCCCTGTTGAGGTCCCTACCCACCCAGGGACCCCTGCTGTCCCTTACCGTGTCCCTGGGCTCAAGACCTCTTAGGAAGCCCTCTATCTAGCACAGCTGCAGGCTGAGTGTGCATGAGATCAGACCCCTTGTGCAATGCCCCAGCTCCGAGGGTCTCAGTTTTGGAGCAGCAGCAGGTTTGTTCTCTCAACAAACCTCTAAGGAGCTCCTACTGTGTGTGAGGTGCTGTGCTCACGGTCTCTTAACTGGGTGATCTCAGAAAGCCATCCACCCAGAACCTGTGTTCTTGTCCGTTAAAGGATGGTTGTCATCAACAGTGCCCAAAGGTCTGCAGAGGAGAGTAGATGCTCCTCAATTCACGGCTGACAGGTAAAACCTTCTGGAGTAAGACCCCAAGTCCCACCCCAACCCTCAGCCCAGGCTCCAGTAGTTGCTAAGCAACCCTGGTGGTGAGTGACGTGTGTCAGCTGTCACAGTGGGGGATTGTTTGTTCAGGGGGGGAGGGGGGGGCTGAGTCAGCGCCAGGCAGCCTGAGGGGTGGGAGGCGACACCCGCCGCCTGCTGTGATGCCAGCTCTGGGGCAGACAGACGGCACCTTCCGCCCCTGCTGGACCCTGTCACTGCGCCTGTCAGGCGGGTGGCTGCCCAAAGTCAATGAGGAGTTGGGGGAGGGGCTCCAGATGGCCCCAGCTCCCTCCAGGAAGCCTGTGTTCTTTCTCTCTCAACTGTCTGGGGTCTGAGATGCTTGGGGGTGGTGGGCCTGATGCCTCCTGGAGCCGCAGGCCCCCCACAAGGCACCTCTGCCAGCCTGCCTCTCCTAACTCACCTGCCAGCCCTGCTAGGTGTGTGTCCACACCATCGTCCCTCAGGAGGGTCTCACTTAGGACACGACCCGTTCCCAGATACCACAGCAGAGGACTTCCTGGGTGCCCCTGCCCAATCTGCCCACCACACAAGCTCTTTGGAGTGCGGCTGCTAGGCAGCCCTGGCATCCAGCCACCCCTCTCACCACTGTTCCCCTCTCACTTAGGCCACTGTGAACCTCTTACTGGACTCTGCAGTAATCCTCCCGCTGATCTAGTCTGAGTATGATCCTGGGTTACCAGCTAACTGCCAACTAGTGCTCGGCCCTGAACGATACACTTAGCCTCTTATTTTTCTCATCTACAAATCAGAAATGAAAAAACTGCCAGCACTTCAGTCATCTGGTTGTTACAGGCATCAGTGAGCCAATAAGCAAAGCCTGCGGGCAGATGCCTTAGCCATGATGGTTAGCCAGCTCGCACCCTCGTCACTCCCACACCCCAGTCTGATTGCCCAGCTTTGCTGCTTTGTGGCCCTCTGTGCCCACTGTGGCTTGTTAGCCTCTGCGGGTACCCGTGTGGTGCGGCCCCACTGACCTCTACCCTCTTACCTCATCCTCCTTCCCTCTTCTCACACAAGTTGGTCCCATGAATCTGCAGCTTCTTGAACATTCTTTCAACCTTCTGTGTCTTTGTATCTCTTTGTATCTCCTGTTCCTGCTGCTTGGAATGCATTTCTCCCATTTGTTCACTAAATGCCTGCCCAGAGTCAACCTGAACTCCAAACACCATACGGGATCCTGCTGGCACTCCTTAGAGCTGATTGAGTATAGTGAAGAGTTTTTCCCTGCTGCCCCTTCTCCCCTTCCTGTCTGGGAGTCCGAGATGCGTTCCAGACTTCTGGGGCTGCTGTGCTGGGCGGTCACATCTTGGGGATACAGAAGGGAGCATAGTGGACATGAGCCCACACAGGGTGCCAGGAGAGTGGGATTCCATCGTGGACAGCTAGCTGTGTGACCTTGGCCTGGCCTGGCCCCTCCTTTGGGCCTTGGTTTCTCCACTTTGCAAAAAGCCCCATCGGGCTAGGTCCCCCATACTTGAATCTCTTTCCCATTAAAAGTTGCAACGGCACCAACCCTGACCCGCACACGCCCCCTCGCCCCCTCCCCAGATCATAGCCTTTGATGAGCTGCGGACTGACTTTAAGAACCCCATCGACCAGGGGAACCCTGCGCGGGCAGTAAGTGATACATGTGCTGTGCCGAGGTGTGTCAGTCCGTCTGTCTTTCCATCTGTCCTGGGTGGAGGGTGGGCATGGGGGACCGGAAAGTGCAGGGTGGAGGATGGGTGGTGTGGGGAACCCACGACCCTGCCTTCTCCTGTCCCTGCCCCCAGCAAACACCTGGCGCGGGCATTGGCTCCAGTCCCTCCTGGCGGGGCGGCAGTTGTCAGGCTCTGGGCCGTTGCCATGGAGACGTGGGTGAAGGCCCCTCCATGGCGACAGTTGCCATGGGGACGGCGCGACTGCTTCCCTGCCAGGCAAAAGACACCGCAGCGTGTTCTGGCGCCCTCTGGCGCCGCGCACCCAGGGACGTGGCGAGGAGCACCCCGAGCCGTCCCCAGCCTTCCTTAGCTACGCCCCTTTCCTTCTTCCACAGCGTGAGCGTTTGAAAAACATCGAGCGCATCTGCTGTCTCCTGAGGAAGGTCAGTGGCAGGCCGGGGGCTCCTAACTAGGGCTCTCGGCTCCCAGCTGCTGTTGGGTGGGCCCGTCCCAACCCTCCGAGCCACCGGGCGGGGCCTATCCTGGCCGCAGGGCGGGGCCTATCCTGGCCGCAGGGCGCTGACCACTCTCTTCCCCAGCTGGTGGTCCCGGAATACTCCATCCACGGCCTCTTCTGTCTGATGTTTCTGTGTGCCGCAGAGTGGGTGACCCTGGGCCTCAACATTCCCCTCCTCTTCTACCACCTCTGGAGGTGAGGGAAGCGGGGTGGGGGGGCCCAGAGGGGCCTCGACGGCTGGCCAGCAGGCACTCAGACTCCCCCAACCCCAGGTACTTCCACCGTCCTGCTGATGGCTCTGAGGTCATGTATGACGCCGTCTCCATCATGAACGCTGACATCCTCAACTACTGCCAGAAGGAGTCCTGGTGCAAGCTTGCCTTCTACCTGCTCTCCTTCTTCTATTACCTGTACAGGTGAGGCCCACACCCACCCCAAGTCCATCCCTTCACCTTCTTGGACAAGGGCCACTCTGGAGGGGGGGTGGACCTGCTCAGGACTCAGAGTCACGTTTCATCTCCCCACAGTATGGTTTATACGTTGGTGAGTTTCTAAGGGGGAAGCCGGCCAGGGAGCGAGCCCAGAACGGACCGGACGCCTGTGCACCCTGAGCCCCGCCCCTCTGGCCACAGAGGCCTCCGCCCTGGGGAGGGAGGGGGCACTGGTGCCCCCAGCCTCTCCATCTCCCACACTGCTGCTGCGGGGACATCCCCGCCTTCAGAGCCCTGCCCCTCAGACTAGGGCCAGGCAGAGCCCTGAATAGGGGCAGCCTAAGGCTAGGCATGGCAGTTGTCCTAGAAGAGGCAGGACTGCCAGCCTTGTCCATTTCGGGGGGACTTGGGTCCTGCCACCAGGCAGAGCTTGAGCCTGGAAATTCTGGGCTGCCCCTCTCAGCCCCCACCCCAAGGCTCCCCCTGCAGGTGGGGGCACCCGCACCAGGAATGAGCAGGCTCAACATGAGGGCAGCCCCACCCTTAGTCTGCCCCGTCCCCTCCCCAGGCGCTCTCTCTAGCCCCGTCTCACTTGTCCCAACCCCAGTCAGCCCTGTCTCTTAAACCTATTTTCTATGTTGCCTGGAGGAGTCTAGCACCCCCTCCCCGGCCATTTGTGACAAAATATGAATAAACTACTGCAAACATGTGGGCCCCAGTTCTCCTGAACGCCAGGGAGGTGAGGCATACTGTGAAGGTGGCAGCCTGGAGTTAAGTCCCTAGCACTGCTGGGCCCCCCAGGCTCCCTGGGGAGCCTCTCAAAGCTCAGGCTTCACACCCTCCACTTGCACTTCATTTGCTAAAATCCCATCAACTGCCTTCCAGGGTAGCGGCAAGGTCACCAGCTAGAAGCCCTAGGTGGGCTCGCCCTTCTAGACTTGAAGCCCAGCTCTGTGGGCAAAGCACAGGCCCAGAAGTGTCCGCAGCCCTCTCTTGGCCCGAGGAACCAGGGTTAAGACAAATCAAGGAAATCAAATCTTCAATGTATGGAAAAATCAGTGCCTCCCCCCTCCGGGGCCAGGGGTCATCGGACCAGGTGGAAAGTCAGCCAGTATATGATGAGGGGCTGGAAGGCTGCAGCCCCTAGGGTCAGATAGAGCTGGAGACGCTGCCGAGGAGCTGGACCTCCCATGCTGTCGGGGCCCAGGGCTGCTGTCCGTAGTGAACGCACCTGGAAGAAAGACCCGTTGAGACTGGGTCCCGCTGGGTGCCTGTCCCAGCTCTGACCCAGGGGGGCACGGGAGGGGGAGCCCAGACTCACAATGAAGTACATGAGCGCAGACGACGTCCAGGCCAGTGCCACATAGTAGCCATCGCTGCCGAACAGCAGGCCTGTGAGCACACTGAGGATCATCCTGCAGGGAAGCAGACAGGTGACCCTGCGTCTAGGTTTACACCTAGACCAGAGCTACCCAGACTGTCCCCACAAGAACCCAGCCCCCAGATGGATCTGCAGGTCCCCGGAGCTGGGCCTGAAGCCTGAAATCTCCTTTCACTGCTGGGCTCCTGAAGCAAGTGACCCTTATCGCACCCCTCCAACTCAGTCCCAGGGGAGACGGCTGGAATGGCCACCCCTCTCACAGGGTCGAGATGGGAGCAAACATGACCAGAGTCACAACGGAAGGCCAAACCATGGAGGCCCCAAGCCCAGGGTCTTGGGTGCCCTCCTCCAAGCCCCTCACACTCACCCCACGTATTTGTAGCCGCTGTAGGCCAGCAGGTGGAAGGTGCTCAGCTCGCTGCGTACCGTTGCCAAGTACAGGCCCAGTAGCAGGGCTAGAACCTCCATCACCACCCACACCAGCGCCGTGCTGGCACACAGACCCAGCACCTCCGGGGAGAACCTGCAATCACAGGGAAGGCAGGTCACTCCGTTCCCCCAGTGGCAGCAGTGAGAGCAGCAAAGGAAGCAGAGGGTGGACGGGGACCCCAACACAGATCCCCTACCAAGGATGGGGCACAAGCAGGAGGGAGGGAAGAGGGTCAGTACCAACCTTTTCTGAATGCCCAGTGCCATCCCGGCCAGCAGCACATAGGTGATGAACGCCATGGCTGTCAAGAGTGGAAAGGAAGCATTAGCCTGGAGCCTCCCTGCTTCGTCCCCTGCTGGACATTCAAGCCACTGACACCCAGTTTACCCCATACTTCCTCTCCCTGCACGTCCCAGTGTGACCCACCCTCACGTTCCCCAATGCCCTGCCCATACGTCCTTCCCCTGCCATCCTGTCTGTGACAAGCACCAGCCCGCCTCCCAGAATCATAACCATCACCTCCCAGGAAGCTCATTGCTTTCCTGAAGTACCCCAGAACTGCGCATGAGCCGAGATGGTGGTTCCACCAGTCAGGGACCAGCCTGACTTCCAGCAAAACTGTTGCAACCTAAAATCTCAACCAACAACCCAGGTTGCCCCTAGACCAGGGTCTGTCTGTAGGGGTGGCCGATGACCGGGGTATTCTAAGTTTGGCCACTGGCTCCTAGCTGCAGCTCCCTGTCATGCAGAGAACTCCCAGTTTAGTTCTGGGCAGTGTCTGCAGCCCTTCAGAACCATGGGAGCTGGGCTTCAACAGCCATCTCAACCATCAGTTCCTGCCTCTACCCACCGAGGGGCTCAGGACTGAAGTGGCCACAGAAGGCAGCTCTAGAATCACATCGGGACTGCCACCTGGAAGCTGTAAGACATCCCACGAGCCTTGGCTCCAACCTATAAGGTGGGATGACTGTGCCAGTTTATCTGGCAGCCGTGAGAGGAAACTGAAGGATGGACAGACTCGTGGAGGTCAGCCTTGGCAGCCATTTCCAGCTGGCCCCTGGCACAGTTGCCCTCATTTCCATGTGTAACCCCGAGCCTAGCTCTGTGAGCCAACAGGACAGAGAGGAATCTGCTGTAGAGGCCGTGTGGACAGGCAGCTGTGGGGATCCAGAAAGGTTTCCTAGAGGAGGGGCAGGAATTCATCACACCAACTAGTGTTTGCTCTCTCGAATGCTTCCTGCACGCTGGGGGGCAGTGCAGCATGGATCACCTCCCTGACTTTCCACAATCACCCTCTGAGATAGGGGGCTGGTTTTGTTTGGGTTTTGTTTTTAACCAAAGGGTGCAAGAACCAGAATAAAGTCCACAGCTGGAAGTGGCTGGGCCGAGTGTACAGCCAGAACTCTGGGCTGGAGAAAGAAAGGTTTCAAATTGAGAGGCACCAAGGGGACAAAAGGTATTGTGGAGACGCTGAAGACATATCTGGGAGTTTCTCGCACCCCACGTAAAAAGTGCCAGGGGGCTGGAGAGGTGGCTCAGGGGTTAAGCCTCCGCCTTGCAGGCGGAAGGTCCCGAGTTCGGATCCCAGATCCCACGTATAGACGCCAGACAGAGGCGGGGGCGGCCTGCGCTTCTGGTCCTGGTAGGGCGGAGCCTGTGAATCCCGGGGCAGAAGGAGGTGGAGGTGTCCATGGTGGTTCGCGAATTCGTCCGTGGTTCTACACATAAGACACACACATACACACACACACAGACATGCGCGCGCACATACACACAGTTGAATCAATAATAATAATAATAATAAAAAAAATTTAAAAAAAAAAAAAAAGTGCCAGGAACAGATGTTGGATTGAGGGTTGACCCTCTTCCTAGTTACGTCTCAAGGCACAAGTCCCCCTGCACCCCCAAGCCCAGTTCAGACTCACTGGGGATATAGAGGTCAGGGGCGTTGAGGTCTTGCCGCGGGGGTAGAGGAGTATCTCGACTGTACTGTACTTCCCAGTTCTGGTGGTGGCAGAGGTGGTCAGGCCAGCAGGAGCCCAGGAGAGAAGGGGAGAAAAAGGGAATGAAGTCTAAAGGCCAAGTGGTGGAGGATCAGGGCGAGGCCTGCCAGCTTGCCTGGTGGAATGCTCACCTGGTGTGTGTAGGGGAAGACCAGCAGCCCTAACTTCTTGGCCACATAGGCTGTGTCCACAGAGAAAAAATACTTGAGTTTGTTCACAGACACAAAGCGGTGAAGCTGGAAAGAGAGAAGAAGCTGGGGGTGAGCCACACTGTGCTTCTCTGTGCGCCTCCAAGGGCCGCTGGTGGGAGGTCAGGTGAGACCATGTGACCCCCTCAGCCCTAGCCAGAAAACCCTGCCACCCTTCCCCTAGGTCGGGGCCACACCTCCTTGTGCACCATGTCCTTTCCATGGGAAGCAATGGAGCTGCCATAAGCCATGGCCATGTTGGCCATTGGGTCTCCAAGCAAGTGATTGACACTGAAGGCCACATCGGTTCCTGGGGCTGGGTAGCCCCCTGGTTGGTTGGAATAACCAGTGCTTGTATCATCGAAGAGTGGAGGAGGGTCTGGAACTGCCCGGGCTCTGTGTTTGGAACCTGTGGATGTAGAGGCGTCAGAGTAGATGACAGAAATACCAAGCAAGCCCCCAAACCACTGCTCCTTCTCTGCTTGAAAAGCTGTTCAAGAGTTGGGGGCAGGGGGGAGAAAGCCATGCCGAGTGAGGAACACAGAATCCAGAAGAATTTTGATAAGATCCTCTTGGAGAAATCCTTTACTATACAGAAATCCTTTACTATGTACATCTTTATAAAAGAGGGGCCTGGCAGTAGAGTTTCTGGAAGCTTCTGAGGGGAAATAATCACTAACTTAGCAGAAGTCTCCTAGGAGAAATCACAGTCCCGGGAAGTGGGCAGAAATGCTGCCAGAGTATAAGACAGAAAGCTTGGCGTTCTGGAAGTCAGCCCCGTTGGTACAGGACCAAACATGGGGATCCCAGCAGGGCTATGACCACCTTATCTCAGGATTGGCCAGAAAGGGCGAAGTCCGGGACGCGTAGCAGCCTCCCAGGGCAGGAACACGAGTGACACCCCCAACTACCCCCCTCTCCCTCTGCGACGCACAGCTGACTTTGCTCCCCGCAAGGCTGCACCCCGCCCTCCGCACATCGCACGCACCGTGGGCTGCATAGCCCGAGTGGTAAGCCATGGCCGCGACGTCCGCTATCACCCGAGCGCCGGCCGCGCTCTCTCGTGGGCACCAACGCTAATAAAACAGCTGCTCGTCTTGCCGGGAACAGATGGAAGTTACCCGACAGCCCGACACGTCCTGGGTCTGGCAGATCGTGGCGGCCATATCGGCGGCGTCATCCTCCGCCACCGACCATTGGCTGTTCGGCGGCGCCGGTTCGCCTCTCCCTTCTCCCAATTGGCTATCGGAGAGCCCTCGTCAGAGCGGATTCGGCAATAGTCAACTTCCGGGCAAGAGAAAGGCGGAGCGATTCAAGGTGCTCTCGGATTGGATGGGACGCTGGGGGAGGCGCGGCGAGGGCAGCCAATAGACGGAGAGGAGCTGGGACTTAGTTCCGCGTCTGCGCTCTGGGCTATTTGATTCCAGCTCTGCCACGACTACACGGGCAGGACGAGACCAACCTACGTACCGAGACAGGGTACGCAGCACGGCTAACGAGGCGTCGTCTGGAAGGAAGGGGCGCTGTAGCTCTGGCCAATCTCCGTCCCTGGGAGCCCTTGCTCCTCCCTTCCGGCGCTCCATTTCACCAAGTCCTGATGCGAAGACCCGGCCCACTAGGATGTGTTGTGATCCTGACCGGCCGGTGGGTGACAGCGCGGCCCAGAACCCCCCGAAAGCTGACTCCTCCTCCCGCTCCCACTCCTCCATTCCAAAGGGGTGCTGTCCGCCTGTGTGGTGCTGAAACGCCGCGCCGCTTCCGCCGCCTTCCTGAGAATCCTCAATGGTCCCTGCTGGGAAGGTTGAGATCGCGATTCACACTCTGCACGCGTGCGTGCACACACACGCGCACGCACGCAGACACGCGCGTATACACACGCACGCATGCACACCGCGTGCACGCACGTGCGCACGCAGACACGGGCGCGCACACACATGCATGCACACACGCACACGCAGACACGCGCGCAGAGAAGAGAGAAAAACAGACCCAACAGATCCAAAATTCCGGAGATGGAACGGGCTAGGATCCTGAACCCGACACCGGGCCTGTCTCATCGAGTGTCGGCGGGTCCAGGCGATCCTGGGGCGGTGGCGGGCTGGTCTGTAGCTGGATGCTGCAGCCCAAACTCCTGAGTCATCCATCGCTGGTCCTGCGGTCTTCCCGAAGTGAGACCCACAAGCTTTACTCCTAGTATCAAAAGGCTCTTTTCTCAGCACCCAAACTGTGACCACTCTCACCTTCACTGCAGTTTTCAAAGGGCCTGCTTCCCGCAGCCTTCAGACACTCAGCTCTCTAGAGACAATCGCGCCTTCTGAGATTTGCCGATAATTAGGTACCCAGATTCCCGCTACCAAGATACCTTCGTGCTCCCTAAACTTAGCTCATGTGGTCTAACCGCTGTTCTGTCCCTCTATCCCCAATACCTTTCCCGTCCTACCCATTTGTCCAAAATCAATTCCAGAGGCTTGACCAGACCTGAGATGGAGGTTTCTAGCTACCTCTTTAGCTTGACTTTGCCCTGGATGTAAGTTTCATGAGGACACGGCCTGTGGCAGTGTCTTCCCAGTACCTGAAGATGGTAATTACATATAGAAGACACCCAGTAAACATCTGTGCCAAATAATAAATAAATAAATACATAGACAAAACAGTCCTTTCTTCTCCGGATCTGGTGCATCATCTTTCAGCGTTTTAACCAAGTGGCCGTGAAGTTGTTCAAACACACACTCTCAGCTCCTCAGCCCTAACCACTGATTATCTAGCCTGGGGCCAGTCCCAGGTCCAAGCCCGATGTAAGAAACCTGAGTTCCAAGGAGCAGTACAGGGATTTTACGTACCTGGGAGAGCTCTGTCTCATACATGGCAGATCCCGTTTCCCCACTTGGGGTAAGAGAGTTCGTGAATTGAATCCAGCATTTTTCCATACCTGCTTCTCAGAAGGAAAAACCATGAGTTTGGGGGTACAGCTTACTGCCCCAAGGTCCGCAGCCTAGCGTCCTGTGCCCTATCCCCAGCCTACCCGCTAAGCAGAGCACAGCGCAAGAGCCTAATCTCGCCCTTCTGAGCCACTGGAACCGCCCCTTCCCACCACAAGTAAAGCTTCTAGGTGGAGTCTGAGTGGGCTTAGCTCTGGGCACATCCCTTAGAAAGGGCCGGGCGGGAGCCCACCCACCTTGAGAGTCACCCTCCTTTTTGCACGGCCGGGGAAACTGGTGCCACAGAGCAAGGACTCGCCCAAGGTCGTCAGCGCGAGCCCGCGGGTGGCGAACCCAGGCGTCCGGCCTCCCTGCCTGGGCTTCCCCAGGGCGGGGGTCGCCCGCGGTGCCAGGCGCGGCCGGCGGTGCCGCCGCCGGTGCCGCGGGGGCGGGGTCAGCGGAGGGCGGGGCGCCGGGCACCGCTGCCGCCAACGCCGCCGCCGTCGCCGCGCTCGGGCTGGGGCTGGGCGCACTCCTCCGCGGCCGCCGAGCCGAGCGGACGCCCCTCGGGGCCGCAGCCCTCCGCGCCCCCTCCACCTATCATGCCCCCGGCCCGGGCAGGGGCCGCCCGAGCAGCCAGGACACCATGCCAGAGGGCGGCGGTGGCGACGGTGGGGAGGTGCCCGCGCTCATCCCGGACGGCGAGCCTCTGCGGGAGGAGGTACCCGCGCCGTGTGGTGGGGCCCGTGCCAGGGCTGGAGCGAGGTGAAGGGGACAAGAGGAGGGGCGTCCCCCCTTCCAGAGAAGCGGAGGAGGAAAGTGTTGGAGCCCCTAGGCAATGACGTCATTGGGGACCCCGCGTTCTGCCTGGGGTCGCGGCTTTTGGGGTCCTCTTGCGATAGGGGTGAGGGGGCTGGGCAGGAATGTGGGGGCGACTCACGCCCCCAGTGCCTCCTCCACAATCCTCCCCGGACCTGTGACGTCAGCGGCCTCCCCCGCCCCAGGTGTCCATGCTCCGCAGCCCTGGATGCCACCAGGGCCCCCGGGATCAGGCCCCCAGACCGGCCCAGTCGCTCACGAGGTGCCGGGCGGTGCCTGCAATGCAGCAGCGGTGACTGGGAGGGAGGAGGGAAGAAGGGAAGAGTAGGGAGCGGCCGCTGGTACCCTCCTTTCTCCCCCTCTCCAAGGCGAGGACTTGAGGACCCACTTCTCTGGCTGGGACCTCTGGGACGACCCCTCCTCAGCCCTAGCTAGGAAGATCTTTGCGAGTGTAGACTGATAGATGCCGGTGACGTGCGATGGATGTGTGAGAGAACGGATGTAATGTGCCTGTGTATGTGTGAGAGAGAGTTTAGGTATGTGTGCCCCGCACCTTCCCATCCTCAGTGGAACACTGTACAGGTAAGCCCTTTTCAGGTCTTCACCCAGAAGTGTGTGTGCGGATGACTATGTCCTGTTTGGGAGGGCCTCTTCAGTATGGAGTGAGGGATAGATGTGGGTGTCAGGTTGCTGTAGGGTGGGGGGATGTGCACGTGGTCAGGCGAATGGCTGCTGCATCTGCGCCTCAGTGTGTATGTAACACACATGTGTATGTAACACATATGTCTCCTGGGGTGAAGGGGTCTGAGGTATGTGTGGGTGAGTACACCCTGCTGTGGTCATGGAGTTAGTGCTCTGGATGGGTGAGGGTCTGGTGTTTCCTGGAGCAGGGATGGTATTCCTCTGAAGTGGGTGGGTCTGTGATGAGCATGTATGGGAGGGTGTAGGAGTGGGTGTGTGCATCTGGCTGGTGACACCTAAGAGGTAGAAGGCACCTGTGGTTGTGCAGGAGGGGAAGGGGCTGCCCTAGGTGGGTCTGGAGGCAGTTGTCCTTTGGGATCTCAAAGCACAGAGGCACCGGGAAGGTCCCCCAGTGAATCTTACAGCTACATCATCCACATCTTCTCTGCCGCTTACCTTCCACCACCACCCCCACGTCTCTCTCCACCCATACCTGGTGCTGAGATAGCCAGACGGGCAGCTTTGTCACAGAAGATCTACCAAGTCCTCTGGGTCCCGGATTGGCCCCTGCTGCCCACAGCTGTGTGTCCCATCATCCCCTCCCTCTGCACAGAGGGGGGGGGGCTCCCGTCAGCTCTATCCCTGAGACTCACACCTGCCCTATTCCTGGCTCTTCCTTTTACCAACTTAGTAGCCCTTCCTGTATCTCCTGCCATCGCTAGTGGAACAAGGTGCCAGTGCGAATCGTGAGAGTTGCAGGGAAATGGTGATGGTGTTTATTTCCAGGATCAGACCCTGTGCCGAGATCTCTCCACATGTGATCTTGAAACAGCCATGGCACAGATGAGGAAACCAAGGGTTAGAGTGAGGTGTCCAAGTCACACTGTGAGTGGAGGAGCGGGCACCTAATGCCATGTGAATGGATACCACCATTACCATAACCACCACCACCACCCAGCCCTGCCACTTCAGCTTCAGCCCCCCAGAGCAGCAGGACCAGAATCAAGACCCAGAGGAGGCTGGGATGTGACCAAGGGTACACAGCAAATTAGAAACAGAACCAGGACCATCAGATATCAGATTTCTCAATAACCAGTGTGTGTGTGTGTGTGTGTGTGTGTGTGTGTGTGTGTGTGCGCGCGCACACACACGCACACATGTGTATATTATGGAGTTGGAGGAAGAAGGTAGAGAGGGCAAGGGAAGAAGGAGTTACTTCTCTCACTTGTGGGGGGAGGTACCTGTTTTGTCCTGGAGACTGTTTGCTGGGAACAGCTAGAGGCAGGCTCAGAGAAGGGTTTGACTCTTGCTTGGTGTAAGTAGTTCAGTCTCTCCGGTCCTCAGTTTCGGCACTGTCCCCCTCCCTCCATGCCCCGCCTTGACCTGCTCTTTCCTCTCTCGTCTGCCCTGCAGCAACGACCGCTGAAGCAGACCCTGGGAGGCTCCCTGTGCCGCGAGTCTCACTGGAAGTGCCTGCTGCTCACCCTGCTCATCCATGCCTGCGGGGCTGTGGTGGCCTGGTGTCGCCTAGCCACGGTGCCCCGCCTGGTCCTGGGGCCGGAGGCAGCCTTGGCCCGTGGGGCCGGTGGCCCACCCCCCACCTACCCGGCCAGCCCTTGTTCCGATGGCTACCTGTATATCCCGCTGGCCTTCGTCTCCCTCCTCTACCTCCTCTACCTGGCAGAGTGTTGGCACTGCCACGTGCGCTCATGCCAGGCGCCTCGAACAGACGCCAACACCGTGCTTGCCCTGATCCACCGGCTGCAGCAGGCTCCACCGTGCGTGTGGTGGAAGGCCACCAGCTACCACTACGTGCGCCGTACCCGCCAGATCACCCGCTACCGCAACGGCGACGCCTACACGACCACCCAGGTCTACCACGAGCGAGCCGACAGCCGCACGGCCCGCGGCGAGTTTGACTACTCGGCGCATGGTGTCCGCGATGTGTCCAAGGAGCTGGTGGGCCTGGCAGAGCACGCGGCCACCCGGCTGCGCTTCACCAAATGCTTCAGCTTCGGCAGTGCCGAGGCCGAGGCCTCGTACCTCACCCAGAGAGCCCGCTTCTTCAGTGCCAACGAGGGCCTGGACGACTACCTGGAGGCCCGCGAGGGCATGCACCTGAAGGACGTGGACTTCCGCGAGTCCCTCATGGTCTTCGCAGACCCCCATAGTCCACCCTGGTACGCCCGAGCCTGGGTCTTCTGGCTGGTGTCGGCGGCCACGCTGTCTTGGCCACTGCGCGTGGTGGCTGCCTATGGCACCGCCCATGTGCACTACCAGGTGGAAAAGCTGTTTGGAGCCAGCTCCCCACCCCCTGGGGCTGTGCCCAGCGGGCCACCGCTCTCTCGAGTGGCCACTGTGGACTTCACGGAGCTCGAGTGGCACATCTGTTCTAACCGACAGCTGGTGCCCAGCTATTCAGAAGCCGTGGTCATGGGCGCTGGCTCGGGGGCATACCTGCGGGGCTGCCAGCGCTGCCGCCGCTCGGTCAGCAGCAACTCGCTGCCCCCTGCCCGGCCCAGTGGGCCTCGCCTGCCCTTCAGCCGCAGCCGCCTCTCACTGGGGGCCGGGGGCCGGGCCACTCCAGGGGTGTTCCGCAGCCTGAGCGGGGGTCCCCTGGGACGCCGGGGGGAGGACACGGAGCCCCTGGAAAGTCCTCCATGCTACGAGGATGCCCTCTACTTCCCGGTGCTCATTGTCCACGGGGACAGCGGCTGCCAGGGTGACGGGCAGGGAGCACTCTGAGACACCCTGCCCCCACCCTCCCTGGCCCCGGAGGGTTCCCCCCTTCGCTGTCCCCACCGTGGGTTTGGAGACCTCAGTAACCGTCCAGAAGAGGAGGGCAAACAGACCAGCCACGCAGGAGGGGTGGGGTGGGGTGGGGTGGGGGTGGGGGTGGGGGTGGGGACCCTTAGACCAGGGAGTGGACACACCATCTAAGTCAAGTCTGTGATCTGTGCCTAGCATGGCTCCCTCCCGTCTCCACCATGTTCCACCACCCCCCCTCCCCCTTGTGGTAGCAGATGACGTGAGTCAGGAGTAGAAGCTTCCAGAAAGGGTGAGGTGGGCAGGAGTCTTGGACATAGCTGTCTACCTCCCTGCCTTGCCTGAAGCAGCGACGGGGAGGGGGGAGGTATGGGAGTGGGAAGGGCTTGAGCAACTTAGAAGCACAAACTGGTAGCTGGGGCCTCGGCCAGCTGGACTGGATGCCCTGGAGCTGAAGAGCTGGCCGTGGCGTCCATGCTTGGTCCCTTCGCCCTCCGAAGCTCCCATTCTGCCCTGCTCCATCTCTTTTGCCTATCCTCTGCTCAAAGCAGGTGTTCCGACTGTCCCTGGACAGCCTGAAACCCCCCCCATCCACTCTCTCTCCCTACAGTCAGCTGTGAGCCAGGATCCCTCCCAGGGCCCCACTGTAGCCCTGGCACCCCGACATCCATATTCACCTCTGTCAACCATGCACACCCCAGCCTTGTTCCTGCTGCTGCTCCCCCTGCCGCAGTCCCCCATTTCCCCTCTGCTTCTCTGCTCTTCACCTTCCGGATGATTCATGGGACATAGGACCACGGGGCATCCGAGAGGCCCAGCTCTGGCCACAGCCTCTTGGACGATGCCCTTGCCTTGTCTTGGAGGCCCTAAGGTCACCATACGTGGAGCCTGGCCGGGTGACAGTGCCCCTTCTAGAAAGAGCACAGAGTGGTCCCTTCCCTTCCAACTGGGGCTTCCACCCCCTCTCAGGGGCGGGTAGGGGAGGGAGGAGACAGAGAAGACACAGACAAAATAAAGCTACGAAACGGAGACTTCTCACGCGCGTTCATGACTGCTCTGGCTGAGGCCACCCTGCGAGCCCATTGGGCCACACTGAGTGGGATTCAGTAGTGGGGGGGACTCAGAGATGCATTTCGGAATTCTCAGCAGCAGGTAAGCAGAGAGGAGCTCTCTCTGCCCTGCCCAGGGCCTCGGAGACTCTGCTTTTTAGTTTATCTCTCCACACAAGGTTGCCAAGCACTGTACCACAGAGCTCCGCCCCCTCCCCGCCCCCACCCTAGGCTCAGCTGGACACTCAACCCAGCATTGCAGCCTGGTCACTTCTAAGTCGTCCCAGGAAGCCCCTCTTTGAGAACACTGAGGACAAAGAGAGTTGTGTCTAGTCCCCATTGTGGAGAGCAAGGTGTGGCCTGTGACTGAAATACATTGCTCTCGGGGGTCACTGAGCCATCTAGCACAATGGGTGCTAAACAGGTTGGAGGATGCAAGTCAGAACTGGGGCAAGCCAGCGTGGGAGCTGAAGAAAGACAACGGGGACACAGGAAGGCCTCATTCACTGAGGAAGACCAGAAACGTGCCCGGGAGGACCGACATCTGTATGTCCAGCTGTTCGGGATGTCCACTGTCAAAGCCACTAGGCTGGAGACAAACATGAGTGAGACCACTCTCCAAACCTCAGCATGGAACTGCATCCCCTTGCAGAAAAAGCATGCCTTTCCAACTCACCCAATGGGGCCATTGGGGTTAGTGGTTGTCCAGGCAGTGCTGTTAGTAGGTGGGATTTCTGCAAACGAAGAAAGGGTAGGGGGCTTTCTGGGAGTGGATGAGGTCTGGCCTCGGCAGAAAGGGGTGATGAGAAAATTTCGATAGGACCTGAGGCTCTTGACCAAGCCAAGCCCCAGAATCTGTCTTTAAACTGGGGCAAACTGCAGCTAAGGCAGGTGACTGGGAAGGCAAGAAGGCCAGGCCTCAAGTGAGCACATTTAGCCAAGAGTCCTGCTAGCTGGGTGCAGATGTAGCTCAGTTGAAAGAATGCTTCTGTGGTGTGTCCAAGGCCCTGGGTTCAAATCCCAGTACTGAATAAAAAACAGAGACTTGGGCTGGAGCGATGGCTCAGGGGTTAAGATCCCGCATCCTGAGCAGAAGGTCCTGAGTTTGGATCCCAGGTCATAAAATGTCAGGCAGAAATGGTGGTGGCCTACACTTCTGGCCCTGGTGGGCAGAGCCTGGGAAATCCTACAGCAAACCAAGAAGGAGGTAGAAGCAATCCAGGATGATTCCCGAAGTGTGCCCTTGGTCCTCCACAAGGACACACAGTGCCCTCTGATTACACACACACACACAGGTACACACGCATGCCACCAAACCCAGCAACCTATGTTCAATTCTAGGAACTCATCATGTAAGGCAGGCAGACAGACAGAACCACTTTGGAATTTGTTTTCTTTTAAATTTTTTTATTATTTATTCAATTGTGCGTGTATGCATATATGTATGTATGTGTGTGTATGTATGTGTGTGTGTGTGTAGAACCACGGACGAATTCGGGAACCACCATAGATGCCTCTACCTCCTCCTTGTTTACTCTGCCCCAGGATTCACAGGCTCCGCTCTACCTATTAGAAACACAGGCCGCCCCCACTTCTGCCTGATGTCTATATGTGGAATCTAGGATCCGAATTCAGGACCTTCCGCCTGCAAGGCAGAGGCTTAACCCTTGAGCCACCTCTCCAGTCCTCGGAATTTGTTTTCTGACCTTTACATTTGTACCACAGTACCTGCCTGCTCCCCCACCCCTCCCTCAACTCAATAAACAAATAATTTAAAATTTTCAGACAGGGCACAATGAAAGACTATCAAGACTATCATTGCTCACCATGAAGAGAACTCAGGGACTAAAGGGATGGCTCAAGAGTTAAGACTCTACCTCGAAAGCAGAGGGTCCTGAGTTCAGATCCTGGGTCACAAGTAAAAATGCCAGGCAGAAATGGCAGCAGGCTGTACTTCAGGCTCTGAAAGGCAGAGCCTGGGAAAACCCAAAGCTAAGAAAAAAATAAAAAAGAGGTAGAAGCAATCGAAGATGACTCTTGAAGTCACCCTTGGGCCTCCACAGGCACACACACAGTACCTTCTGATGCGCGCACACACACACACACACACACACACACACACACACACACATACACACACATAAAAAATTTTAAAAATAATTAAAAGAAAAGAAAAATAAAAGCTCAGGAGCTGGGCTAGGCTGCTCATTCACTTGTGGTCTGGTGCTGGCTGAGGGTCAAGGGACTAACCCAGGGCCATGGGCTGAACTGGCCATCAAATGTGACGGCTAGCGTGTAAACGCATACACGCAGCAAGTAGAAGCCGTCGCTCCCAATGACCTCAGTTTTCAGAAGCCACGCACTGCGGGGGCTGGAGAGGTGGCTCAGGGGTTAAGCCTCTGCCTTGCAGCGGAAGATCCTGAGTTCAGATCCTAGACCCTACGTATAGACGCCGGGCCGAAGCGGGGGCAGCCTGCGTTTCTGGTCCTGGTAGGGCAGAGCCTGTGAATCCCCGGGCAGAGTAAACAGGAGATGGAGGCGTCCATGATGGTTCCCGAATTCCTCCGTGGTTCTACACACACACACATACATACACACGCACACACACATACACACAATTGAATACATAATAAATAATAATTAAAAAAAAAAAGAAGCCACGCACTGGCACTTTCTTGATCGCATTTATTATAAAAGCCTTTGGTTTTGAGGGGAGAGAATGTAAGATCCCACCTTTAAACCAACTGTTGGGGTGCCGACCTATGAGCCCAGCACTTGTGGGGTGGAGACAGGAGCATCAGGAGTTCAAAGTCATCCTCAGCTACATAGCAAGTTTGAGGGCAGTTTTTTAAAAAATATTTATTTATTTATTTTGTGTGCATGTGTGCTCATGCATGCGCGTCCCTGTGGAGAACCAAGGGTGACTTCAGGAGTCATCCTGGATTGCTTCTACATCCTTTTTGTTTGGCTCTGGTATTCCCAGAGCCCACCAGGCTCTGCCCACCAGGACAGGAAGTGCAGGTCACAGCCATTTGTGCCTGGCATTTTTATGTGGGATCTGGGATCTGAACTCAGGACCTTCTGCTTTCGAGGCAGAGTCTTAATCCCTGAGCCATCTCTGCAGCCTTCAAGGCCAGCTTAAAAAAAAAAAGGATCCCATCCCTAAATGTATTTGCTCATATCTCACTGAAGGAAAATATGGAAACAAGGGAGAAATAAGAGTAGCCATGTTCAAAGAGGAAACAAGGAGCTGAACCCAATGCCAACCTTGATTGACATCTAGGAAACAGTCAGTTCTAGGGAAGATGGTGGGACTCAGGTCTCCTGAGGCCATCTACTAGTGGGTAAGTTAGATATGGCCACAAATTGGCTGCTCTTCCCACCCGCTGACCTCACTCTGTGCTTTGACCTGCAGATTATAGGGAAAACAATGGTGGTTTCCTTTCTTGTTTGTTCGTTTTTAAGGACAGGGTTTCATGAAATGCCAACTGGCCTTGAACTGTAAGAATGCATGACACACAGCCAGGATGTTGCGCCCTAAACCCTTCTTGCAAGAAAACATGGTACTTGAGAAAGGGCAGAAGCCTTGTTGTGAAATCCCACAGGCCTTTGTTCTGTGGCTAAAGCCTGACTCGGGCTAACCAAGGACAAATTTCAAAGCACCAGTCCAGGCTGGAGAAAGAGGTTAAGACTATCTCGAAAGCAGAGGGTCCTGAGTTCAGATCCAAGGTCCTATGTAAAAATGCCAGGCAGAAATGGCAGCAGCCTGCACTCCTGGCTCTGTTGGGTGGAGCCTGAGAAATTGCAAAGTGAAGCAAGAAAGAAGTAGAAGTAATCCAGGATGATTCCCAAAGTCACCTTTGGGCCTCCACAGGGACACACAGCCCCCCCCCCCCCGCCGCACACACAGAGTAAATAAAATATTGAAGGCACCAGTCCTACTCCTGTCTTTCTCTGTCTCTTTGCTCCATCTCCAATGCCGGGGGGTCACGCCTGGCAATTCTACTGATTGAGTTGCATCCCCGGCCCTTTGTCTCAGTACATAGTGCCACCATTTGCCCAGCTGCTGAAGCCAGACATCTCATAGCAACCTTCTCCTTCCTCCTGTCTCCTCTCTTTCATTTTCTCTCAATGTCATAGTAAGCAAAATTTTAAATAGCACAAAAGTAGAAAGATGGGTGCAGGGCTGGGAAGATGGAGCAGTAGGTGAAGTGCTTGTTGTACAATCGTGAGGGCCCGATTTTGATACCCAGCACCCACACAGAAGCTGTGAACTTCAGGTTCACTGGGATTAGTGGCTGTTCAGAAGGAAGAGAGACCCGAAGTTACCCCTCCTTCTGACTCACCCTGTGTGTTCTTTGCCCTGCCATGGTGCAGCGAGAAGGCCCTCACAGAGACTGGCACCTTCACCTTGACCTTCCCAGCCCCCAACACTCCAAGTTGAGTAAACTAATAAAGCTTATAAATTATCTAGCTTGGGGCTGGAAAGATGGCTTAGGGGTTAAGCTTCTGCCTTGTAGGCAGAAGGACAGAGTTTGATGCCAAGTAAAAAAAAAATGCCAGGCTGAGTGGTGGTGACCTGTGGTTCCAGTTCTAGAAGGCAGAGCCTGGGAAACTCCAGAGCAAAGCAAAAAAAAAAAAAAAAAAGAGTTAGAAGCAATCTGGGGTGATTGCTGAAGTTATCCTTAAGCCTCCACAGGCACATACAGTATCCTCTGATATATACAGACACATACCCAAAAATAAACAAATAAATAGAATGTTTTAAAAATAAAGTTAACATCTAAAAGAAATTACCTAGATTGTGGTATCCAGTTATAGCAACCTAGAACGGATAATCTACCCTGTTTCTCTAGTGAAACCAGGAATCTTGGGAAGGTCAGGACTCGTTATGGTAACGCACCAGCCTTGGTAGTTTCTCTGAGACCCCGCACACCATTTTCATGTGTTTTGTGTGTATGGAGTATGTGTACTTGCATGTGTGGGACTTGTGTGTGTGTGCATGTGTGCATGCATATGTGAACTCATGCATGTCCAGGCCCTGAAACTGATATATCAGAAATCGCCCTCAATCACTCTTCCACCTTATTCTTTTTTTTTTATTTTCCCAATCATACAAACTTAATAGGTACCCTGTCTTCTCCTTCCCTCTACCCCTCCCTGGTCTCTCTTGCTCCCTCCCCGCCTTTTACTCTTCTTTTCATTCCCCTCCCTCCTTCCCTTTCTCCCAGTACCCCCCTCTTCTCCTCCCCAACCACCTTATTCTTTTGAAGGTGGGTCTCTTTTTTTTTAAATTTTTTCATTATTATTATTTTTATTCAACTGTGCGCATGTGTGTGTGTATGTGTGCGCGCGTGTGTGTATCTGTGTGTGTGTGTCTGTGTATGTGTAGAACCACGGACAAAGTCGCGAACCACCATGGACACCTCCACCTCCTTCTGCCCCGGGATTCACAGGCTCCGCCCTACCAGGACCAGAAGTGCAGGCCACCCCGGTTTCCACCTGGCGTCTATACGTGGGATCTGGGATACCGAACTCAGGACCTTCCACCTGCAAGGCGGAGGCTTAACCCCTGAGCCACCTCTCCAGCCCTTGAAGGTGGGTCTCTTGGGTGGTCTGCCTAGCTAGCTTCCTCTGAAGTCCCTAGGCTCTGCCTTCCAAGAGAAGAATTACGGGAGATAACCACGCCTACCAAAATCTAGGGATCCAGACTGTGGTCCTTTTACTTGGATTTTAACTGCTGAACCAGCTCCCAATTCACAGCTATATTTTGGTGAGATTTCAGCATAAACTAGCATAGCAGTAAGAGCTTCGGTAGATTCCAGCTCTGTTGCTTGATGGTTGGGGGACCTTAGGCAAGAAGGAGGAGCAAGTATTTTCAACCCAGACTTGGGTCTAGAGTCCCAGATGAAAGGGTCCAGTGTCTTGGGCAGACCAGAGATGACCAACTGTCAAACACCCAACACTTGATGTATGCAAACCAATTGTCTTAAGTCATGTGGGCCCTAAGCATTTCCCATGAGACATGCCACTCTCTGTACTGCTACGTTGTAAATCAAACTTCAACATGAGACGTGGCCTGCACAAACCACAGCTCCATGATACCTCCCCAGGGTGCTTCTCCTATGTCCCCGCCTCCGTGAACAGCCCTCTCCCCAGAGACAAGTCACAGCCCAGAGATCATCATTTGCCTCTTCCTCTCGGCCTGCCGCTGGGTACTGCTCAAACCCACAGGCCCACCACCCTTGAGGTCTGCTTCTTCTCCCATCCCAATCCCACCTCTCCCAATGCTGCCCTTTGTGTGTGTGTGTGTGTGTGTGTGTGTGTGTGTGTGTGTGTTGGTGCACCTTGGGTGTGTCTATTTGTATCAGAAGCACTGTGTGTGCCTAAGGAGGCCCATAGGTAACTTCGGGAACCATCCTGGATTGCTTCTCTCTGGGATTTCCCAGACTCCACCTTCTAAAGCCTGAAGTGCAGCCCCTGCCCTTTTCTCTTGGTGTTCTTACTTGGGATCCAGGATGTGAACTCAGGTCCGGTCCTGTGCTTTCGAGGCAGAGTCTTAATCCCTGAGCCATCTCTCCAGACCCCAGTGCTGCCTCTTCTGCTGCCTGTGTTGTGTCCCAAGAGATTTCAGGGTATGAAATTCTCACTCCTCCTCCTTCCTGGTCACTTTCGTGTCCTGATCCTGAGTGGAGTCAGAGGCGCTACAGGGTTTCAATAAATCCTGAGCAGAGCAAAGGAGTGGCCAGATAGATTGTGGTTACCACAGATACTATAGGTAGGATCTTTTTTTTTCCTTCTAGGTGAGCAAGCAAGCTCAGAGGTACTAAGAAACTTGCCTAAGGTCCCCCAACCATCAAGCAACAAAGATGGAATCTACCGAAGCTGTAAATTGTGAGTACTGGTTATTACCACTATGCTAGGTTATGCTGAAACCTTACTGTTGCAGTTCCCTGCATGGTTGCTGATAAATCACGATCAAATGGTTTAAGGGAACAAGGGGTTTATTTTCTTACAACAGTCAGTTCTCAGTCCAGCTTGATGGGAGAGCATGCACCAACACCATGGCTGATGGAACTGGCCATATCATCTCTACATAATGGCTGAGAGAGGGACGATCCTTACTTGCCAGACCAGCATGTCTTGTCAAGTGTACACAAGGATGCCAACTCTCTCAATCAGCTCTCTGTATTTTATTCCAGGGCATAAGCCCACCCACCATTGGCTAGGCAATCTCCTACAGGTTTGCTCTGGGCTTAACTCATCATTAATTCTCTACAAATGTGCCCTCAACTGTCAAGTTGACACCTGTGCCTAACCATGACACTCAAGACATATTCTGCAAGGGCCAAGATTAGCCAGCACAACTTTGCACGCACATAGCATGCACCCCACCCCACACATGCACGCAAATAGATGTATTCTTTAAATTAATCGTTTCTGAAGGGTGGTCATTTTCCTGATTAGAGACTTGGCTATGTAACCTGACCTGACAGCTGTGGAGGTAAAAAGATGATAGGATCCGCCTGAGATCAAACTTCTCCATCTACTGGGGTCATTAGGACAGAGGGCTTAACTCACACAATGCTTCCTGCTTCCACATCCATCAAGTGTTGATAAGAATAGCCTCTCCTTCTGGGGCTGGAGAGACAGCTCAGGGGTTAAGCCTCTGTCTCTGCAAGCAGGAGGACTGGAGTTAGAATCCCAGATCCCACTTAAAAACGCCAGGGGGAAATGATGGCGGCCTGTGGCCTGGAAGCCTGAGATACTCCAGAGCAAAGCAAAGAGGAGGAAGAACAATCTCGAAGTCAGTCGCCCTTGGGCCTCCACAGGCGCGCTAGTGCCTTCTGATTCACACACACACACACACATACACACACACACACACACACACACACCAGCTTGCTACACAAACCCTGAGTGACCCGAGTTCTATCCTTGAATCTCATCTAAAGACTTCACAAAGTTGTCCTCTGACCGACACAGGCACACATACACACTGCTAATAATATATTTAAATAAAATTTAAAATAATGGCATCTATATCATGGAGGCCATTTTTTTTATTTGAGAGAGAGAGAGAGAGAAAGAGAGAGGCACCCCCATTGTACCATGTGGGTTTGATAACTCCAGTCACCAGGTTTGAAGCAGACATCTTACTTGCTGACCTCTCTCTGGCCTGTAGGTATGGGTCTTAAATGGCTCAGGCACATGAAACCATCTGAAAGGGGCTGGACAGTGTATTCCCTGCACTGTTAACTCTACACCAAATACTACGACAGCGACGGCAGGGCACTGAAGTTGGAGCTTTGCCTGGAAAGATTCACACTCCCCGGGCCTGAAGTCATCTCAAGGGGCTATGGGCAAGGTTGGCACTGGAACATTGTAAAGCAGCTTGAGGACGCTGCCCAGCTGGAGCTCCGTAGCCACGGGCACCTTCTGCACTGTGACAACTACCTGTCTGTCTCGGTAATGATCACCAGCCTCTGAACTTCAGGTTCTCCTCCTCTAGTGAGTGGGTGGAAAGCAATTTTTAGGTGCAGTTTGAGGTCGAAAGAAATCTATCTTGAGACCCGCCTGACGTCAACCCTTCCCAGAAAACTACCACCTTTGGCTTCCACCGAGAGCCTGTGAGCCCAACCACACCCGATGGAGAGTGAGCGCCCACGCTTCTCAGCGCTCGCTGGGGAGAAGAGGAACCGGGCTCCAGGAATCCTGGGCTTGAAAACAAGACTATAAGGAGGAACAGCTGGAGCCCCACGGGTCACTTCAGCTTGACAGGGTGCCCCCACGGCTGGTGCGAAGCCTCTGGGGGACCGTCTGTCCTGGTGGGGGAGGCGTCGGTAGACATTTAAGTAGCACATTTAATAAATCAAGTAAATCGTTACTGAGCAACTAGCAAGCTTTGGGGGCTGTCAGACCTTAGTGCAAAGCCAGGTGGCGCTAAAGGGCCGCCCCTCGTTAACGCGGTATGCAAGGCTCTCCAACTCGGAGAAATGGTACCGGGCGACGGGGCACCGTTGGGTGGAGGGAGCAGAAAACGGGCTACAGGATCGTGTTCAAGGGGTACAGGAATGAGGGGTTTGGAGGAGCAGCGGGTCTGTGTATGCCTTGAACGCAGTTGGAGAATCAGCCAGGGCGGGGGATTGTAAGGGCCGAGGCTTGCATCCAGGGATGTGGAGCCTTAAATATGGGCGTGACTTTGCAAGAGCAGAAGGCGGAGCCGGAGGGCAGGTTCAGGTCACCTTCCCTGAGTGGGCGAGACTTGGGGGGAAACGGGACCGCTGTTTTGCGTGAACCTGTTCTAAGGGTTAGTTAGGGGGCGGGGCTTAAGCGCATCTTTCGGGCGCTGTGCGCGGGAGGGGCTCTGGAGGTGAGCTGCTGTAACCGCTAGGTGCAATGTGGGAGAGGTAAGTGGGCGAAGTTCGTCCGGTGGTGTGCGCTGGGTGAGCGGGCGGGAGTTGGAGCTGGGGTAGAGCCTGCAGAGGACCTCGAGTCCCTGGAGAGTGACATATGCGTCCCTTCTGCAGAGTTCGCGTCTCTGCGGGATTCCTTGCGCGGTCGCAGACTCCGAAGGGGCGGGGCGCAGAACTGCATGAGAATCTGTAAACTCTGGGCTGAGTTCATAACCGCCAGGAAGACAGCATTTGTAGACCTTGCCAGTCCCTCTGCGTCTACCCTCCCAAGGGCTCTCTGGGCGTGTCCGAGGGCGGGGCTAGGGCCAAGGGGCGGGGCTGGAGCTCTGTCGGAATCTTTGAGCTGGCCTGGGGCGAGGCAGTGCTTTGGTGGACCGCGCCTCCCAAGCGTTTCTCAAGGGGGCGTAGCTGGTGACTCCGAGGGGCCGGGCTGACAGCGACGGAAAGCTGGTTCGCGCCGGGATGAGGCGGGGTCCGTAAATCAGTGGGCGGAACCTGAGGCCAAGCTCTAGTCCTGGGCGGAGCCTGGGCACAGGCGGGGTCTCTGTCCTGGGAGGCCGTCTGTTTAGGCCCGCACGCAGCTCCGCATCTGGTGCTCATTACCGGATGACAAAGAGCCGGCTCTGGGCCCCCTTCCCCACCCCATCCCCCCGCGGACTGCAGTGCCTTTAACTCTTTCTTGCCCTTGGGGTGTGCTCGATCCCCTGCCGAGGGTCACGGGGAAAGAGCTGCAGCTCTCTGCCCTGGCGGACCGTGTCATGCCACATGCCGAGCCCGCATCTCCGCATCAGACCCAGGCTTTCTGGATCACCCTGCGACTACCATTCCCATCCGCCAGACCCCTTTGGCAGCTCCCCTGAGGTTAAGGCTGGGTAGGTCTGGCGGGGGCGTCTGGTTTGAGTTAGGGGAACGTGAGAGTAGCAACGAGGGAGGGGGAGTGCGTAGCATTCCCTCCGCCTCCTGTGTGACCCCCCCCCGTGTCTCCACCCCCAACTCCAGTCCCTCCTCTTCTGGTTCCCTGAGGCCCAATCACTGGGGCACAGGGTGGCATGGGACTTGGGGTAGCTAAGGGGCACCGGACCACCCACCCCTCCTCACCTGCCCAGGGGGTGGGGTGGCGGCTTTGCCCCGTTCTAATTAGAAGCCCTGAGAAATTGAAGCTAAAAAATTACAGAGGTGGTGGAGCCGGCACCTCCCTCACCCAGATCCCTACAGCTGCTGCAACAGGACAATCAGCTGAAGATGGGGGTTAATCCACACCCATGATCTTTAATCTGCTCCCCACCCCCATTCCTGAGACACTTCAGCCTGAGTACTATGGATCCTGACTCAAGCTGGTGTCTGTTAAATTCTTTGCTGTCTGTTCCATCCCCACCCCACAGAGCGTAGACTGGCCTGGACGGGCAACCTTGTTTCTAGGTCGGCCCAGGAAATCCAAACCCGGCTCTTTCCCATCCCAACCTCTAAGCTGTACCCACCTCCTCCCCAGGGCACCCACAGGCCGAGTGGCAGCATCCTTGTGTGACCCTGAGCCCCAGTCCTGACTTTTGGGGATTCTCTGTGAATGAGAATTTAGAAAGAAAGTTTAGAAAAACTCACTCCTTGATGTCCCTTCTCTCTGTCCTGATCAGCCCAGGCCCTTCCTCCGACTTCTAAACCCTAGATTGGCTACTTCAGCACAGGTTATCATTCTAGGACCCTCCCCTAGATTCAGCCCTCATTTCTCTGAGTTTCAATAAAACGAGGAATGATTACAAAGTCTCCCCCTAACAACCTCAGATTCCTGGGCTTGCTGCAGGACAGGGCAAGGCTGTGCTCTCCTGGGGCTTCTTCCTGAGACGTATCAAGTATGCTCTCTCTTAAGGGGGCTCTTACCTTACACAGACAGATATGACCCTCTTTTTCTTTTGCTTTTTTTTTTTTTTTTCCTGAATCCTAGCAGACCCTTTCCTCAGGTGTCGATGGGGATCGGGAGTTTTGAGTGAGGTTGGCACCCTGTTTATTGGAGAAGACCCCAGCACCCACCCCCTGAGGTCCTGGAGGCACGGGTGTCCTTTTGCTGTGAGCGCTGGGCTCGGTGCGCAGGAAGACCTCTGTCCAGCCGGGCAGCTCTTATGGGTCTCTGATGTAGTCTCAGCCATGTGTCTGACGAATGTCCCTTCCCCCTACCCCGCAGGGGGCATTCGTGCCCGGTTACACGCTGGTTCTGCAGGTCTGTACCCCTGTGAGGCTGCCTCTGGGGGGCATGGGTTCCGTTGGGCCCTTGCTCTCGGAATGTGTGACCCAGCGATAGCAATCTGTGATGCGCTTGTTGGCTGCATGGGGGCCACAGCGGGTGCAGTACACGATGCCCAGCGCAAGCAGGACCACCAAGAAGATGCACGTTGGTACCAGGAGGGCCACCAGCAGCCACCGGTCATCTCTCGCGCTTCGACCTGCCAGGCCAGCCTCGGCCAGGGCTGTTGGAACTGCTGCTGAGGTCCCTGAGGGCAGCCACGGGGCAAGTTTGGGACTGGGAACTCCTTGGGGAGGTTTAGAATAGAGATACGTAGGACCACCAGATGACGTATGGTTAATGCTGCTCTGAGGGGGCAAAGGAGTGGGGAGCGTGGAGGGGTGGGGAGCAGCAGGCATAGGGGCTTGGTGAGCAGAGGTCACAGGGGACTTGGAAGTTGTGGGCAGAGAGGGCTGGATAGTTGAGACCAAGGAAAGTTGGGGGGCCTGGGTTTCAAACACTGGAACATCTGGAACTGGAGGGGTTTGTTGGGCTCTGGGGATGGTGTCCCGAGAGGCAGGTTTAGGTGGGACCCTGGGCATATGAGTGGTAGTGTGTGCTTCTGGGGACATGGGAGACCTGTGAACAGGAAACAGTTTGGGGTATTTGGCTGAGATAATGGGAGGCTGGTAGGAGGGGGGCCCTGCGGGGTGAGTGACAGAGATGATTCGGGGCTGGTGGGCAAAAGGCAGATCTGGAGAATTGGCCTCAATCTTGGGGATCTGGTGCTCAGGGGGTATAGCTGGAAGTGTGGCGGGGATCACGGGAGGTGGATGGGCAGGGTTCAGGGGTGGGCGAGTGGCTGAGACAATAGGGGTCTGGTGGGGAGAAGGTAGCGTAGGGCGAGTGGCAGAGATTACCACAGGCCGGGTGG